>JACEII010000154.1:543746-576636 GCA_014332785.1 Antheraea mylitta | reverse complement strand
TGGCTGTTGCCTGTTGCATGCAAAATCGCGACCTATCTTAGCTAACCCAACGCCAAAGCCTCAACAACTCCTCCATATATTTATTATCGGAAAATTGAGAGTTTTTCAGTTCGATAAGGGGAAAAAAAAAGTAAACCCTTCCACTTTCATGTGTAAGCGTGTAGGCGTGCACGTGTGTGGGGGTGATCGTGTAGTGTTGTAGCGGTGATGTATATTTGTGTGTCACCGTATCGCGCAAGCAACGCACTCAAGGGCTCCCTACCGAGGGATCGAACCTAGGCTTGAGCCGCTGCCGTGGGAGGCCTAATCGGGTGAAGGTAATTATATTCTACAGTTAGTATTTACGTATTACACATGGGGGGGGTATTTATATTTGGCAATTTCAAATTATTGCTGCCATTCTCAAGTAGGTAATAATACTTTTTTGATATCATATGGCAGGTATACGAACAGGCGGGTCACCTGTTGTTAAGCTATCACCGCCGTTCATAGACACTAGTCTCCAGAGGAGTCGCAAATGCGTTGCCAGCCTGTGTTTGGGGGAATGGAGAGAAAGGGAGAGGTGTTAGATGAGAGGGAAGGGGAAATGGGTCTCCGGCGCTCTCACTGACCGATCGAAACGCAACAATGCAAGCACTGTTAATTCACGTCGGTTTTCTGTGACAGGGTGGTGCTACGCCGGACGAGCCGACCCATTCATGCTGAAACGAATAATAGCTTCACCGTGCCTCTACCACATCCGAAACGAATGTAACTCGAATATATGCTGTATGATTTAATCATGAGCACAGTACTGCAGTAATCATGCATGTTCATACAAACAGACAGACAGTAAGACATTTAAAAAAATAATTGAAACGTATTTTATTACTGATTCCTAATCACCTGCATCATTAAAAAAAAAAAAAACGAAAAAGTACAGACACGATAGATTTGAATTCTTATTATATGTACCAATTATATTATAACAAGAAAGCTGTAGATACGTCATAAGCACTTCGACAGCGGCTTGTTAAAACTTGGCTAGTTAGCTTACTTTTTTTAGCTGCCTGTCCATCCGCCCATATCTAAGCAAGATATAACTTTTTTATATCACACGAGGCAAACGAACAGGTGGGTCACCTGATGTTAAATGACCAAACGAAACGCAACAATTTATTTAAGACAATGTGGCGTTACAATATTACTTTACGTACGTGTGCGTTATCGTGCCAATTGATTTGTTAAAATATCATGTAGGTACACACCTTTTCAGTTATAATATCTTTGATAGGTATAGTTTTTTTTTTTATCAAAGGAGGCAAACGAACTGGTGGGTCACGTGAAGGTAAGTGATCACCACTGACCCTAGACACTAGCGACATCAGGGAAGTCGCAAGTGCGTTGCCAGCCTGTATATAAGAGAGGGGGAGGGGAAGGAAAGGGAAAGAAGGAAACAGGATGGGAGGTGGGCCTCCGGCGCTCTAACCGACTGAACGAAACACAACAATGCAAGCACTGTTACTTCACGTCGGTTTGCTGTGAGAGGGGTGGTAGTACCCCGGACGAGCCGACCCATTCATGCTGAAACCATTAATAGTTTCAGCGTGGCTCTACCACCTATCGCACAAGATATAATATAGAGGCTTAAGGAGGCTTCAACAGTATTTTATCTCATTAGGTTTGAATGTTCAGTTTGTGGTAAGCGATACCACGATGAATACAGCGCTGTACAACATTACAACGAGTTACATGGGATCACTGGCGCCATATCCGTGCAGTTCCAGTGCGAGGAATGCGACTTTGTGACCAGGTATGTTTTACTTAAATTAGGAGACATAATATTTTTTTTTGTTCTCGAACTGACTACGCTATTTACCTAGCAAGGTCTTAACAGCTTCACTGGACTACTAAGGCGAGCGTTTAAGGCACTCAGCTGATTTTATTTGACAGCTAACTCAAGAGTACACGGCACACCTCGGCTTTGGTTGTTCGGGCGGCTATACCCCTTGCTATAGCGTAGTTCGATCCCTAGCCGCCCCCAACAATACGGTCGGACGGTATACGGAGGGTGGCGTATCCATAAGGAATTTCCCCACGTTGTTAAAAAAAAGGGTTGTTACCTGATACGTGCAATTCGCGACCTATTGGAGCTAATCTAAGCTAACTACTCATACATATATGAGTTCTTGAAACATACATGTGTACCAAGCATATATACCCCAACAACATAATGAATAAACACGTGTATATGAATAGGTCTTGGTGGACAAGGGTATTTTGGTGCAAAAATCTTTGGAGGTAACTTATGGCCAACTCATCAGCTTTTTTTTATATCATAGGAGATTAACGAATAGGTGGGTCACCTGTTTTTAAGTAATCAGCACTGTCCATAGACACGAGCGACACCAGAGGAGTCACAAGTGCGTTGTCTGCTTGAAGTGGTTGGAGAGGGGGAGGTGGTCTTCCCACACTCTCACTGAGCAAACAAAACGAAACAATGCGTGCACAGTTAGTTCACGTGGGTGTTTCTGTATGTCGGGTGGTAGTACCGGGAGCGAGCTGACACATTCATGCTGAAACCAGTAATTGCTTCAGCGTGCCTCTAGCACCTACTAAATATCAAAACCGCATTAACGCAAGCGAAGCATGTGAGCAAAATCAATATCAAAAATACTTTATTCAATTTAGATCCTAAGGAGATGCTTATAGACGTTAAAACTACTACCGGTTTGGACAAATAACTCGGTTATCGAGTTTTTGGCGGGATTTCAGTCTGCCATGTAGTGGATTTTATATTTTATTCATAATCTTGTGTTACTTGACTCTATATTGTGTAAAGTTGGTGGTGTTTTATGTAATATGGTTAAATTATTGTGCATAAGTGAAGTGAATAAAAATAACACCACGAAGCATGAAATTCTGAGATGCCACAAACTCCCTGGAAGGATCTAACAAGGGATCCACCATCTTGTTAGAATATTGACTTACACGACGCTTAATAATGAAGTGATCCCACGAAGCTTGTAATATTATTGACTACGCGACAATGGCAGTAATAATCGGAAAGATTGGTTGCCAAAAATAAAGATAAAAAAAAAACTCGGTTATCGAGAAGATCAGGCAACAAACTCGATCGGGTTTATGTTTCTAACATACATATATTTAAAACATATTACACATTACAGTCATTTTTAGTGGATGCACAGAAGGCAGTCAATTCCAGACATCATCGTTCACATATTGATCTACTCTATAATAGCCCTTTGATACCAAACCCCATTTGAAATGGCGCTTAAATTTACAGTCCGGCCAATAGGTAACAAGCTTTGGGACTTTATTGTAAAACCTAACACTATTACCTAAAAACTATTACTGGTTTTACTAAGTCTAAAACATAGGACTACCAGTTTGGGGCCATTCAAATATCACGTAACCAGATTTTTCGTAATTTCTGATCGCCTCCTCCCCCTGGTCAGCAATAGTAAGAAATTTTCTCAACCCTCCCTCCATCATTACGTAAACATTTATATAAGTAAATTCAAATTTTCGGGGTGTAAGGGGTATCGAGTAACATCTTAAGACTTGAGACACCCAAGCCAACCTCACCTGCACGTGGTGCACCCTGCTGATCAACGAACGAGGCAATGGCGAAAGCGGGGTGGTAGGGTTTTACAGCCCGACTCGGTCGCAAACACCATGTACATGGCGAAAAAGCCCGTCATTGTGACTCGCTTTTGCGCGTCGCGTTTCGGGATCAGCCTGTACATATCCAGTGACTTTCGTCATTATGGCTGGCATGACAGCGGCGACTGACGATGGATAATCTGTCTCTCGGTGGTCGCAACTGTTTTTGGATTGTACTATGCTTACCATCAGGCATAGTGCAGTCACTTTGTAGTGTTCAAAAAAAAAATTGTTCTAATTCAGTAAATAAATATTGATGACGTTATCACCGTCCAGACCCCCCAACCCCTATGTCATCAAAAATATGCAAATCAAGGACCCCCTCCCCCATCAGTGCTTATGTAATAATTCTAGTGTTTAGATCATGCCGGTCTTTTACAAAATTTAGTTTTTCAAAGTTTTTGCGGGCATGCATTAAATTATCAAGAATGTGTTGGGAGGGTAGAGTTAAGATACCGAATTCTTTTTCCTATGTCATAGGAGGCAAACGAGCAGGCAAGTCACCTGATGTTAAGTGGTCACCGTCGCCCATAGACACTTGCAACACCACGGGAGTCGCAAGTGCGTAGCCAGCCTGTGTTTGGGGAAATGGTAATTTTTAAGGAGGGTAGATCAGCCTCCGGCGTTCTCAGTGACCGAACGAAACGCAACAATGCACTGTTACTTCACGTCGGTTTTCTATGCGAGGATGGTACTACCCTGGACAAGCCAACCCATTCATGCTGAAACCAGTAATAGCTTCAGCGTGGCTCTACCACCTACAAAACTAGGTAGCGCTGTTGTCTGATTCTAAAGATTTTTTTTATTATAATCAGGGCAGGATGTCGTCCGACGGACCCGCTAGTTATATTGTAATTTTGTGTGGATATAAGGCTGTGTTATACTGTTGCACGAAAAATTGCTCAATCCATCATTTTTGAAGTTAGGTCTATGACAATTGGTATTTGGCAATTCACTTAGAAAGTTGAAAAAATCTGATGCATAGTTTTTTTTATATGGTCCTTTGTGAGGATACCAACACAGACGGAGTCGGGGGCAGCTCCTAGTATTCTTAGAAGTAATGGTTGTTTCCAGTTCGCACAGGAGTTACAGGTACCACCGATCGAAACACAGACAAGACAAGCATGCGTGCACTATTTGCGGTAACGTATTCGTTAGTGCGAGCAACTTGAAAATACATATGTAGTAAGTACTTCTTCTTTTTTTTTTCTTGTTTTGGCTCCGCAGAAGCACTTGCCAGTGTCAATATTTTCTATCAATGGACGTTGTAATACAATAATATTACAAGCGTCGTGTGACCATTTCAATATTCTAACAAGATGGTGGATACCTTGTTAGAACGTTCCAGGGAGTTTTTGTGGCATCTCAGAATTTCATGATCCGTAGTATTATTTTCCATTCACTTCACTTATGCACAATAAGCTAACTATATTACGTAAAACACCACCAATTTTACAAAATATAGAGTCAAATAACACAAGATTATGAATAAAATATAAAATTCACTACATGATAGCCCAAGATCCCGCCAAAAACTCCTTGTAAGTACTTGTTTTTTTTAATCCGTTTTTGAAGTGAAAGCATATTTAGATGCGTTGAGCGGTATTTTTTCCAGGAGATAAACTTATAATTTCGCGTCACGACATTTTTTTTTTTCGAACTGACTACGCTATTGACCCAGCAAAGTCTTAACAGCTTCACCGGACTACAGCGTCATGACATGTTAGTAAGCGTGATTGCGCTTGCGCGTCTTGCGATGGACTAGCGACGCGTAGTATATCAGTCTGTATATATCTAATACTAGCCCCCGCCCGCGACTTCGTCCGCGTAGTAATAGTTACTTCGTTTTTTTTTTCTCGAACTTACTACGATATTGACCTAGCAAGGTCTTAACAGCTTTACAGGAAGTTACTTTGGGCTAATGCTAACATGCAGTGAAAACTCTCAATAGAAAAAAATCCCGATTTTGAAACATTTTTCATTAGTGCTTCTCTCCTCTTAGTCTTAATATGTAGCCTATAACCATCATCGATAAATGAGCTATATAACGTTGGAATAGTTTTTTAAATCGGACTAGTAGTTCCTGAGATTACCCCCTACAACGTCACAAACTCACAAACTTTACCTCATTATAAGGTTCCACGTGGACGAAGTCGCGGGCACAGCTAGTATATCTTATATATTGTAAAGGGTACATTTTCAAGATGAAAAATAATATATGTCATTTTATGTATGCTTGTACAATGTGTGTGAAAAATTTTAGGACTATCTGGTGAAACGTTACGGGGATGCCCATTAATTACATTAGGCGTTGAGGTGGCGGAGGGGATCAAGCCATATCTCACTAAATCTCATGTGGGGAGAAAGAGGCGGTTTCGGAAAACATCATGTAATTTTTTTCGGACAAAATATAGTGTAAAAATGTGAGAAACCACATTAATTTAAAGTAGGACATGTTTCTAGACTAAAATGTGCTAAAACTTGTTACAAATCACCTATATAATATAGTTTTTTTTTTGTTATTTTTTAGGCATTTTAAAGGTAAAAATATCAAAAAATATTGAAATAATATCGTTTTTCGTTTGACATTTTTAAATTTCAACCGATAATTGTTGTTTTAATATTAATATAATATAGTATATAATATTAATATAATATAGTATATAATATTAATATAATATAGTATAGATATACCGAAATAGCCAGTGTTTAATCGTTTTTATAAATTATATAAATTGACACTTTTTTTATGTTGCATTCTTAACTTATTTTGAAAGAAGCTAAAATACATTATAATTCAAAAATCGTTCAATTTTGCATACTGCATATGGGGTTAAAATTATCATAAATAGTCACCCCTATCATCTCCTAACGAGAATACGTCAAATTACCTATAACCCTACATATAGTTGTTAGGATTACTATGTTAAGCTTTAAACTATGTGGGCTTTGTACTCTCAGCACGGTACATAAACAGTCGACGCGGGTATTCCAATGCGAGCCGTGCGGTAAAGTGTACAAGGGGAAGTCCGGCCTGTTCACGCACATGACGACCGCACACGGCACGTGCGACCGCCGCGCGTACTGCGCCGACTGTCAGACTTACTACCGCACTGCGCAGAGTCTGTCGCATCACTTACGCACTCACTCGAATCACATCGCGGAACACGACAACAGGTCAGTACTAATATTTCGTCTAACACAACAACAGGTCAATACTAATTCATCGCTGAACACGATAACAGATCAGTACTAATACATTTCCGAACACGACAACAGGTCAGTACTAATACATTGCCTAACATGACAACGCGTTAGTTCTAATACTTCGCCTAACATGACAACGGGTCAGTTCTAATACTTCGCCTAACATGACAACAGGTCATTACTAATATATAGTCGAATACGGCAACAGGTTAGTGCTATACATCGCCGAACACGACAACAGGTTAGTTCCTATACATTGCCGAAAACAACAATAGGTCAGTTTTTATACATCACCAAACACAACAAAAGGTCAGTTCTTATACAGAATACGGCAACAGGTCAGTGCTATACAACGCCGAACACGACAACAGATTAGTTCCTATACATCGCGGAAAACGAAAATAGGTCAGTTTGGTGGGAGTAAACGCTTTGTCGGCTAGTGTTGAAAACACCGACCGGTCCACGTCCGATCACTGAAGTTAAACAACGTCGTACGCGGTCAATACTCTGACTGCCTGAACACCGCGTGACGTTGGCTTTTTGTTATACTTTTTCTTACTTTCATCAGTAATATTACTATTATCGTCTGTCATTCCTACACAACCTGTAGGTTTATTTACATTCTATAGGTTACATAAATTTGACCAAAATTTCACCTCATATTAACGACGATGGTGGTCCAAGTAGATCAACACGCTTACCCTAGACGTGTGACGATGCACAGGAAACGGTATGACAAGAATTTGTGGGATCGGGCGCGATCTATACTTGGATGGATGATCACCTGTCTTTTCAACGCTGTAACCAACACAGTGTTTACGTCTTCTACTTTTGGTCACACAAAAAGGTTGCAGATCAGAATTTCAAAGCGCTGTCATAAGAAGTTACACTTTAAAAAAGGAAAGCTATTCGATAATATTTTGAAATATTTCAGATTCGTTTGCGACGAGTGCAATGCGAAATTCATAACAAAAGCGTACCTTAAGAATCATATAGAGTGGGAACATTTGGGTATTAGAAAACACAGATGCTTGAAATGCTCGAAGGTTAGTAAATATAGTGAACCACTTCCAAATGGCTTACAAACTATAGAGATTATACTGACCCATGTTTCATACGAAACAAAACTATGGGGCCGTTCAAGTGTTACGTAAGTACTAAAGGGAGGTTTTTGATTTGCTTATATTTGATTATATAAGGGAAGGAAGGGGTCTTTGATTTGCTTATTTTTGATGGCATAAGGGAATGGGAGAAAGGTGTCTTTGATTTGTTTATTTTTGATGGCACAAAGGAGAGGAGCGACGTGTCTTTGATTTGCTTATTTTTGATGACACAAAGGATGGGGGGATCTCGATGCATAGATCTCATATATGAGGCGCGCGTTTTTATCCACTGTGCTACCGTCGCCCTAGTAGCGTACTACTATAACATAATTCCTCTACAGACTGTAAATTCCATATTTCTAGACTTGTTCACTGCTGTGTATTAATCAATAAGGAAAGCAGAACAGATAAAAAATACTTAAATGAATGTTTAGGTAAGCATGGGAGGGGGGTAAGAGCATTGCTTACTTATACTCGTCACGGGCGGTCAAAAATTACAAAAAAATCCGCTTACGTTATATTTGTACAACCCTTATTATTCAAAGTTTCATCGCAGTAGGGATGATCGATATTCATCGATGTTGAAGAAACATCGATGTTTAGTTGAAAAATATTGATGTTATGATGTCGATAACATCGACACATCAATGTTTTCATTTCGATAACATCGACATTATGAGAACGTATCTACTAGCTAGAGACTAGAAAATTATCAAATTTGTAAACCGTACGAATAGTTTTTTCTTTGGATGACCCTTTTTTTCGTCGCTGACCTCTGTTTTTACAGACAATTTTAATTGCTGGCAAAAACATCGATTTTTTAGACATCGATGTTTATCGTACATCGATACTATTGAATCGATGTTGACATCGATGTCACCATCAATGTTTTTCTAATATATCTCCGCCCTACATCGCAAGTATTAAAATAAGAATGCGAAAAAATGAAATTATAGGTGCGAAGAGTGCTCTTTGTACCATCATTTACAATATGTTTTATTTTAACTAAAGAAGAACCTTCAAACACAATGAAATCATTTTCAAATTTCAATATTAAAGAAAAAATCGAAATTTATCTAAATATTTTTTTAAGATAAAACTAATGCTCGTCGATATTTAACAAACGATAAATAACATCGGTTGGGAAGCAGAAACGGGGAAATGTTCTTAACAACTTTTTATTTAACTGACTATGTTATTGGCCTTGCAAGGTCTTTACACCTTCACCGGACTACTGTTCTTAGCTGCTTTGTCTCTGATTATTTTGTATGTACCTACATTTTTGGCAATTTCTTTGCAATCACATTATTAAACAATTTCGATTTTTAAGTTTTTATTTTGATTACGAATTGTAATGTATGTTTTGTTTATATCTCGTTTCGATTTTTATATCGTCCGTTTGATTTCATTATACGAGTCCTCGTCCAGTGGCCGAAGTTAGATCATAGAGAAAAAAAAAAAAAAATCCATTTTTTTTTATTGACAACGGTGAAACGTGTCGGTACCTACCTATAAATTAAAAAAGAATGAAGTAGATCGGCTGAGAAACAGAAGACGGAGATGTTATTATTTATAGATCAGATATATAGAACAGTTTCTTCACTGCTTATTCATAGGTATATGGAAGATAAGATAATTAAATTAACTATTTTATAAATTTATGTTTCTTCAGGCATTCCGTCGAAAGACATCGCTTACGAAGCATATACAGTTCGTTCACGAGAAGAAACGCCCTCCACGTGATAAGATTTGTGACTATTGTGGACACGGATTTACAGTAAGTTACGGAGTATTTTTCATTCGAAAAAGGCGACACGTAATAGTACTCATCAATCTTTTTGGCCGTTCTGAATATACCCGCTAGTTCAAGATTACTCGTAATATCGTCCAAGAGTTTTATACAAAGCAAAGTTAAAATATTATACAAATCTAAAATTGTTATCTATTTATCCTTGAGATGTCGCACTGTTATACACGTGTAATTCTAAATTTGTAGTCTGTGTCTAGTATACCATAGACTGTTTGAACACTCACAATATTCAACGACATAATACTTCATGGTCACATTTAACATATAAAATAATAATATCAAAACAATTACTAATAAACAACAAAGAGAACATTACTTAAACTTGTTTTTTACATATCATAGGAGACAAACGAACAGGTGAGTCACCTGATATTAAGTGATCACCACCTTGCATAGACACCAGCAATACCAGAGGAGTCGCAAGTGCGTTTCCAGCATGTATTGATGGGGAAGGGGGAGGGATGGAAGAGGGGAAGAGGCGGGCCCACGGCACTCTTATTGACCGAACCAAACGTAACAATGCATGCACTGTTACTTGACGTCGATTTTCTGTATGTCGGGTGGTAGTGCCAAGGACGAGCCGACCCATTCATGCTGAAACCAGTTATAACTTCAACGTGGCTCTACCACCTACAAGTTTGTTGTAAGACTTTTAAAAGTATGGATACAAACCTAACAAATATAGTTTCAATGACCGGTATTGAAACCAGAGAGAGGCGACCCGGGGTTAATAATTTTCAATAATAATATAGACAATACTATACTTCATATTTCGAATATTTAACCTGGTGGTCGTTGACCCCAAGTTCTTTCACGCTTCACTGAGTATATTCTTCACCATTTTATTTTTAGCAAAGGATCTTCTAGAACTTCGATTTTGAACTCCGATAACTTTTAAACCAGATAATTTAGCGAAAAACCATAAGATACCCTTTTTGTAGAGCGTTAAAGTTGCTACAACATTATATATGTTTCAATATACTCCGTACATTAGGTACACAATAACAGAACTTTTACCATATTATTTTCAATTTAAAAATACCCGTCATAGGGTACGAGCTAATTTTAAAATTGAGAGCTGCAATTCGGCACATTCTTTTTTATATATTTCGAACCTATTCAGGACTATCCTAATGAAAATCGATCATACCCTAAGTAAGGACCACTCTAGAGAAGTTTTTGTCGGGATCATCAAATGTCATCTAGTGAACTTTATATTTATTCATAATCTTGTGTTATTTTATTCTGTACCATGTAATATTGGTGGCGTTTTACTTAATATAGTTTGGTTATTGTGCGCACAAGTGAACTGGATCGGAAATAATACCATGAAGCATGGATTTTGAGGCACAAACACTCCCTGGAAAATTCTAACAAAACGGCCACCATCTTGTTAGAATATTAATATTATAAGATACTTCTAATATTATTATATACTCGACAATGGCAATAATAATCTACTAGAAGATAGATTGCCAAAAATTAAATAAAAAAAGTGTGTGTTCTTATGTACACGCGTTAGAAGTGGGGTGGGGTGTAAGGGTTATCGAATAACATCATAAGACTTGAGACACCCAAGCCAACCTCACCTGCGCGTGGTGCACCCTGCTGAATACGAACGAGGCAATGGCGAAAGCCCGACTGGGTCTTTTTTTTTCTCTAACTGACTACGCTATTGACCTAACAAGGTCTTAACAGCTTCACCGGACTACTAAGGCGAGCGCTTAAGGCACTCAGCCGAGCCCGACTGGGTCGCAACCACCATGTATATGGCGAAAAAGCCCGTAATAGTGATTCGCTTCTACGGGTCGCGTTTCAGGATCAGCTTATTACAAGCCGGCATGATAGTGGCGACCGACGATGGACAGTGTGTCAATCGGTGGTCGCTATTATTTTTGGATTGTACTGTGCTTACCATCAGGCATAGCGCAGTCACTATGCCGTGCTACAATAAAAAAAAAAAGTTATTCTTCTTTGACGTAACAAGATAAAGATCTTCTAAAATGTTATCTTTCGCCTTTCTCTACATTTGTAGAAAAAATGACACTAACGATAGAAAAAAGGTATTTAATACATTAAAACTTGTAATAAAAAGAAATACAAACAACAAATACAAAGAAACAAAATTTTGACTATAGCTAACATCATGGTGTCGCTTTTTCGTGATGGTGTGCGCGTGCATCGTAAAAAATTCATCATTTTTCCGTAATGTGCTAAAAGGAGTACGACTTCAAAAAAAAAAAAAAGAAAAAGGACCACGCTAATCTATACATGTATTTCGTTCTAGACGCAAGCGATCCTGAACTCCCACATACGCACGCACACAGGCGAGCGGCCACACCGCTGCACGCATTGTTCCGCCACATTCGCACACTCTTCCGCTCTCTATAATCATAACAAACTACTACACAATCCACATAGAATTAAATAAAAATGTTAAAGATGACCGACATATCTTTCTTTTTTTAATTCTTTTTATAGAATGACCCTCAATGCATTAAAAAATCACATCGGTTAGTATATTTGGACATAAATTAAAATAATGTTACAATTTATTAGTAAACTATATTTCTAAATCTTTGTAATAAAGTACATAGAGAAGAATTATTTTGACTAATGGTGGACATTTCGACTTTCTGATGATGACTTATGTCAGTGTAGAGTGGGACAAGGTTAGATGACGGAAAGAGGAAGGTGGTCGTTCGACGAAGTAAATATAACATTGTTAAAATATGTGTCGAATGATGTATACCTTGTTTATAAGTTACTTTTGCTCTAATAAAATATTTTTGAATTTTTGTACTTTTATTTTAATGTTATTTGTGGGGTGAAAGGAGTATGAACTCAATTTTTTTTTTCGTAATGTCTACGCTATTGACCCAGCAAGGTCTTAACAGCTTCACCGGACTACTAAGGCGAGTGCTTAAGGCACTCAGCCGATTTTATTATGGCAACCAGCTCAAGGGTGCACGGCACACCTCGGCTTGGCTGTTGCCTGTTGCATGCAAAATCGCGACCTATCTTAGCTAACCTAGCTAACTATTCATATTTGTATGAGTTGTTGAAACGTATATGTATACCAAGCATACACGCCTCAACAACTCCTCCATGTATTTATTATCGGAAAATTGAGAGTTTTTCAGTTCCATAAGGGGAAAAAAGTAAGCCCTTCCACTTTCATGTGTAAGCGTGTAGGCGTGCACGTATGTGGGGGTAATCGTGTAGTGTTGTAGGGGTGATGTATATTTGTGTGTCACCGTATCGCGCAAGCAGCAACGCACTCAAGGGCTCCCTACCGAGGGATCGAACCTAGGCTTGAGCCGCTGCCGTGGCAGGCCTAATCGGGTGAGTATGGACTCAACATATTTATTGATCTAACTACTACTATTGACCTGCTAACCTCATCTTACACAGCTGATCAATGGACGAAGCTCTGGAAAGTGACCAGATTTCACAATATATAGGTGGAAACCCCATATACAATCGTATAATCTGGAGTTTTATTACCTCAAGCAGGTAGGGTTTTGTACGTCAAATAGCAATTGATACTAGGCTAATAAACCCAAACATTTGTAAATTTTTTTGAAAAGCAAAATTGGAGAGGTTACATAATACATTACGGCTACAGGTCAGGCCGTCCGGTCGTCACAAAACGACGAGCAGATATATTGTCTTAAATCTGCGAATAGTTTAATCACGGATGGGCTCGACTAATGAAGTTAATCCCAAAATGTAACACAAGGTCCACTTCGTTATTCTCATGTGCAGAGAGGTTAACGAGGAAGACGGAAACTTGGCAATACAAAATAAAGACCTAGCAAGCCACATAAGCAGCAGAAAATAGAGAGGCAAAAAAAGCCACCATCGATGGCATTTTTTTAGCACATTCCCAGATATATCTTTATATTAATTTTAATGTTAAAGTACGTGAAATGTACAATTTTAAACTTACGAAACAGCGTAGTTGGAACAATAATAACCGTGCTAGGTATAAAATCATTAAAGATCTTAATAGTGACCTTTAAAATTATATAGAAATTGTGACATCATAACCACCTGGCAACAATATAAACAGCTATTAAACTCTCATCAAGCTACTAAATCTTTCTTATTCTTCTTAGCAATTAATATTACGTTATTGGTACATGTTTTCGATTAAAATGTATAATTGTAGCAACGTTCAGTTTCCTTTACTGAAACACTGTCTTTGTTCCTTTCATATTTTATTCAATAAATATGTAATTAATATATGGGATAATAGGGTTATATTAAAAATCGGTATTGGTCTTGTCGATTGCAATGAAATCAACTATTTTGATACATACCTGTTAAGTTGAGGTTTGAAGTTTTTAGTGGGATTTTAGTCTGTCCTGTAGTGGTAAAATCCACTACTAAAATGATGATGAATAAAAAAAATATCGACCACCGATATCCAAATTTTAATATCGAAATATTGATATATCGCCCAAAAAATATTACTAAATAATATCGATATTTTAAAATATAAATATCGATATATCGATATTTTATCAACAGTCCTAGTAAAAGCTCTTGCAAAGCCAAATCAAAAGAAGAAATAATAATTATATAGAGAGTTTTTGGCGGGATCTTAGTCTGTCATGTAGTGGATTTTATATTTTATTCATAATCTTGTGTTATTTGACTCTATATTTTGTAAATTTGGTGGTCTTTAACGTAATATAATTAGTTTATTCTGTATAAGTGAAGTGAATGAAAAATAATATCACGGAGCATGAGATGCTACAAAAACTCCCTGGAAAGTTCTATCAAGAGAGCCACCATCTTGATACAATATTGAAATAACCACACGATGCTTGTAATATTAACGACATGACAATGGCAATAATAATCTGAAAGATTAGTAGCCAAAAAAAAAAAGAAAAAAGTTGACGTTTATCAAGTGACATTCTATGACAATTTTTGCCGAAATTTGTTATTATAAATAAATAAAATATATGAATAAACAATGAATATATTTCTAGTGTATTTAAATTAATACAAAATAAGACTGAATAATGTCACATTTTGTTGCGTCAAATAAATCGTGCGATATAATGGAGGATTACCAAAACAGTGCTAACGATAACTCGTGTGTTTGTTGCTTAGCAAGAAATGTTCCATTCCTTAATTTAACTGAATGTAAACATCTCGAATTTCTGGATATTTTCTTCAAATCCGAGGTATATATTAATATAAATACTTTATCTATATATACACTTACTGTTATAGACTGGTTTAATTTTTTTTTAGTGCATGAATCGGAAAATCTTATCCGATTTAATAAATACTTTCACGTATAGAAAGGTACAATATTAGTTAGCAACATGGCCTATTTTGTTTTCAAATTCTACTTATACAGGAGCAGACACTAATTAAAAAAATATTTACCACATATCATTTACCAATTTGTAAGTGGACTGTTGTTTTATAATATTTTCTAGAGTTGATTGTTATCTAATGAATAATATAATGCATTATTTCTATACAAAGTACAATAAATTATCTATACTAATATTATAAAGAGGTAAAGTTTGTGATGTTGTAGGGGGTAATCTCAGGAATTATTGGTCCAATTTGAATATTTTTTCAGTGTTATATAGCTTATTCATCCAGAATGATTATAGGCCATATACCATCACGCTAAGGCAAATAGGAGCAGAGCACAGATGAAATATGTTTCAAAATCGGGATGTTTTTCCTTTTGAGAACTGCTGCATGTTAATATTGGTGTCTCTATTCCACGCGAACGAAGTCGCGGGCAGAGGCTATTTAAGATATAGTTACTGTGGATAATTGATTAATAAAGTTCAATACTTCTTGACCAATAACCTGAAAGCTGATAAACCATTATGTTTTCTCATGAAGAAGGTGTGACTTTGTGTGACTGTTTATAAATTGCTTATCTGGTTTTGAACAACCGTTAACCATAAAAAATTCATCTAATTTGCTTACACACTTATGACAGTACATTGCAATTACTATAAACTGGGTTCTGTTGCTAATATTATATCATATATATTATAGAGTGGATCAGTATGTGAACGATAGTGATGTTTGGAATTGACTCCTCTCTGTTTATCCACTATAAGCTATTGTATGATGTATTGGAAGTATAGAGCAAAAAAATTAAAAAAATGTACCTGATTGAGTTTCTTGCCGGTTCTTTTCAATGGCTGGGTTTGTTTCCCGAACCAATGGTAGTCTTTGACGTTCTTAAGCGCCTTATTAAGACCTACACTGAATAAAGTATTTTTGATTTTGAATAAAACATCTGGTATCATTTCAGATGCAGAGTTTAAATGCAACTGTGTGTCACCATTGTCATGAAATGTTGAGAAAGATAGAACTCTTTAAACGACAAGTCGAGGAAAGCATACTTATGTTAAGAACACAGGTGACCATTATATTTACATGAAATTAGATATATAGATTTCAAAATCTATACTAATATTAAAAAGCTGGATGCTGTGTTTCTTTGGTTCAATGCACTAATCTCAGGAACTACTGGTTCGATTTTATAAAATCTTTCAGTCTTAGATAACTCATTTATCGGGGAAGGCTATTTATTATCACACTAAGACCTATAGGAGCTGAGCACCAATAAAAAATGTTAAATGCGAAATCATTTTTTTTTCCTTTTGAGAGCTTCCACTGCGTGCTAGTTAACCCAGAGTAACTATACCACATGGACAAAGTCACGTGGGAGGCTTTGTTTCTATGGTTGAATGCCCTAATCTCAGGAACTACTGGTTCGATTTGAAAAAATCTTTCAGTGTTAGATAACTCATTTATCGGGGAAGGCTATTTATTATCACACTAAGACCTATAGGAGCTGAGCACCAATAAAAAATGTTGCAAAATCGTTTTTGTTTTCCTTTTAAGAGTTTCCACTGTGTTTTAGTTAACCCAGAGTAACTATAGTCACTTGCAGAAGCTAGTACTTATATAAACCTTTATGTAAATATGGGAGAGCAGGTTAGAGCTTTGCTTACTTTTGCTGATCAGAGAGATGGGTCAGTCTGTAATTAAAAAAATTCCACTCACTAATATTTGAACAGCCAGTTACTTGATTTTAAATAACAGTGTTTGCTCAATATGGCAAATATGCTGTCCTGCAAAACATTTTTATTGGTAATGTTAAGCCTATATGAAAAGCATGATGTTATTTAGTAGCAAATTAGCAATAGTCGTAGGTGGTAGAGCCACGCTGAAGCTATTACTGGTTTCAGCATGAATAGGTTGGTTCGTCTGGGGTAGTACCACCCTTTTTCAGAAAATCAACATTATGAAACAGATCTCGCATTGTTGCGTTTTGTTCAGTCAGTGAGAGCGCTGTAGGAACACCTACCCTCTCCCCCTCCTCCCTACTCTCTCTCCCACACACAGGCTAGCAACTCTCTTGTGATTCTCCTAGTGTTGCTAGACTCTATAGATGTCAGTGATCACTCAAAATAAGGTGAACATCCTGCTCCTTTGTCAAAAAAAAAAAAAAAAATATTATTTGTAAATTTCTTAAAAGTATAGACACATTAGATTTACATTCTTATCTATACTAATATTATAAAGAGGTAAAGTTTGCGAGTTTGTGACTTTGTCACGTTGTTGGGGGTAATCTCAGGAACTAATGGTCCGTTATGATAAATTATTTCAATGTTATATAGCATATTTATCGAGAATGGTTATAGGCTATATATCATCACGCTAAGACCAATAGGAGCGGAGCACCAATAAAGAATGTTTCAAAATCGGAGCTCTTTCCTCTTGAGAGCTTCCGCTGTGTGTTAACGTTAGCCCAAAGTATCTATTCAACACGGACGAAGTCGCGGGCTGAGGCTAATTATATATATATATATATATAGAAGATAATAAAATATGCAGAGGAAGTCGCAGCTATCACTTAGTTAATAAATAAAGACACAAAAAATTAATAGTAAGTATTGATATGATTTCCAGGTATTAAATTACAAAGTTCACAGACTATACAACTTACAGAGCAGTAGTGCGAAAATCATAGTGAATATAAGTCCCGAGTCTGTGGAAAGTAATGAATTCATATTCAAAGATGAACTAACCAGAGACGATGATGGAACAGCAGATATTAAAATAGAGAGTGATGTATCGGATTATGAAATTGAAGTACCGTTGTCTGAGATTAAAAAGAAGAAAGAGGAATCAATGAGTAAATGTTATTTGGTGAGTGTAGTGTAAGTCCTAACTAATATTATAAATTCGAAAGAGACTTTGCTTGTATGCTTTCATGTCTGAACTATCCAGTGGATTGTCAAGAAGTTTTATAGAAAAAAAAAAATTGAGCCGTCAAGGAACGCCTGACAGATGTGAAACATCGAAATTGTTTTGTATAAGTTATATGCACAAAAGAACAGATTACAACAGGAATCAGCTATGGCATAATGAAAAGATAACGTATTAAAATTTGTTCCATAACATAATGACTGTTTATTTATTTTATTACATAAATATTCACGTTTATTAAATACAAAAATTCACCTAGGCGTGTGTTAAGGCATTATAGAAAAATAAATCGAATTATTTTCATAAAAAAAACTTAATTAAATAATAATAAAAATCATACAATAGAATTAATTATGTATATATTGGCGCGCGACCGTGCTGCCATCTGGTTACTATGTAAATAAGTAACAAATTAAATCAAAGCTTCATTATCTGTAGTGCCATTTATCAGTTAATTCAGAACTTGAATAACAAGTTTTACTTCAGTCGTGTGTGATGGTTACACACATTTTTTTTTTTTTTTTTCAAACAGTTCGATAACATCCTTCCCCTTAGAGCTATTATAATGCTAAAGGACGATTGTGTTTGGTGGTTTATTTTATAGTTTTTTTTTTTTTTGTATGTTTAATGTAATCTGGACAGTTAAACCATCAATAACAAAACTGTCTATAGCTTTTTTTATTGGAACTGACTAAGCTATTGGGCTAGTAAAACCTTAACAGCTTCACCGGACTACAACTGTCTATAGCGTGCACGGGTTACGTATGTTTTATACTTACAGGCTGCAAATAACAACATAAGTTTTATTTTAAATATATTTTCAGTTAAAAATAAAGGATATAAAAAAAGAAAGATCTGAACCATCTCCATTTTTAGACGAAAAATACGTAGGTAAATTGAAAATGCTTCTGCTTAGCAAAGACGAATTAGAACAAGAGAGAGATGATCTAAGGAGGGAGACAAAATATCTGAAACTACCGTACAAGTGCGAGAACTGTATTATAGGTTTCAATAGGGAACTCTTTCTTAGAAAGCATATACAACAGAGGCATAAACAAGTAAGTAAACCTTTCAATTAGATAATTTATTTGTTAAATGGAACATAAATGTTAAAATATATATGTCAGGGCAGAGATAAAATTGCATCCATTCATAGTGATGTCATAGGTATGATTTCGATAAACCCACCAAGAACAATCGAATAAAACGTAAACCGATACAGAAGCCCCACATTGAATATAGTTACGACGAATTATCCGTAGGTGTGATTAACCGAATTGCCTGATCGAGTATGCCCAGTATCTATTCGTCGGTCGCCTTTTAAGGCATCAAGATTCATAGACAGCCGATACTTCCATACCAATGGCTACTCACACCAAGATGAATAATGAACAGCCGATAACTTCAACCAATGGCGTTAGAGGTCATTAGTAACTCCCCCGATATAGTCAATAGCACGGTACGCATGTCAATAGCAGCTCCACCGGTATATTTAAATTACCTAGCGGGCCTGGCGGACGTTGTCCTGCCTTGGTAATAAAAAAACTCCTTAAATTCAACCGCAGCGTCACCTTCTTTCAAAATCTTTCCAACCGTTTAGCAGGATTTCAGTCACATACACACTGACAGAATAATTATATGCATATATATATACATATCAAAGTTCCTTCATGTAAAGTAATGAATATAATTAAACAATATGATATAATATTTTGGGAAAATATTCACTTCATAAAAATTATATATAAACACACACACTAGTAAAATTGAAAAAGATAGAACGTAACGTGAAGGCAGAGAGACAGAGAAGCATAACGCTTTTTTCTTACGTGACGATTTCTACAAGTCTGCTACTGCAAGCCGGGTTAAGGAATTTTGTTCCATAAAATGTGTATTTTTTTTTATTCTTCAATTATAATATCATTACTTGTATAATCATAAATATACTATTAATTACGGTTCTTCATAAGGGTTGACCAGAATTAATAAAATTTAATATGTTTTATTTGCAACAGATAAAATGAAGTTAAGCGGTTTTACGAAAAAAAAAAATCAAATTAAAGAAATAAAATGTGTAGTTTCATTCTAATTGAACCGCCTTCAGAGAACAACGCCGCGGATATAAACTAGTATTTGTGTAGAAATTGTTTAATTTGTATTTTTCAGGAGAGTGGGACGTTTATCTGCGATGTATGTAAGTCTGTATTCAGTTCAAAAATATCACTCAAACCACATTACAGAAGGCACTTTATAAGGTAATTTCCTTCGCTTATTAGCTACTTATATGTAATCTATTTACTTAGGGTGCGTCCATTAGTTACGTTAGGCGTTTTTGATGATTTTTTTACCTTTGTTACACTTCTGGTAAGACGTTCTGAGATTTGTCACGATCGCCTTCCCCTGGTCTCACGTGAGATCTTTAAAAAATTTCTAATTGAGGATAAATGCTGTGTATTTATTAAAAAAAAAGATACAATTTGCCGTATTTTTTTCCTGTTAGTACCTTTAATCACAATTATTCGACATATTTTAGTCTAGAAACATGTTTTTAATTTTTTTTTTTACACTAATTTCTGCCTGAATTTAATTATTTCATATTTACCTAAACTGCCTCATACTTACTCCTTCGCATTCTTATCAAATCAATGAATTCGAAGAAATTTCCGCTTCAAAATACTTTCAAATGTGCCTTTTTCTTGATTTTCGGAATATACCAGATGTTAGGTTAGTCGCTTATAATATTGAAGAAGATGATAGTTCACAGTCACATTTAACATATTAAATAATAATGTCAAAACAAATACTAATAAACAACAAAGAGAACCTTAGTAAAGTTTGTTCTAAGACTTTTAAAAGTATGGATACAAACATAATAAACGTAGGCTCAATGACCGATGCCGAAAGCTGCAAGGGGCGACTTGGAGTTAATAACCTTCGATAATAAAACGGACAATAAACCCTTTTGTTGTTTATAAATATTAGGCACCTATTTTTTGAATTGATTTACAATCGAAAACGACTAATCAGTACCCTGTAAAAATATTGCGAGCGACTAACCAGTCGCGCTGAATTATAACTCAATATTGCAAAAAACGACAGATGGGTCCCTTTTTCCATGGAAATTATTGTTATTAAACGGACGTGTAAAAATTTATGTGTGATATCTTGTAGATACGAATGTAAACGTTGCGGGAAACGCTATATAGACGAACGTGCTATAGTCAGCCATTATAACGAGAAACACGGTAAAGACGGCGCCACGGTACACAACAAGTTCAAGTGTAAACTGGACGATTGTGGCTTCGAAACACAGTAAGCTGTATATTTATTTTTACCGACCAGTTTTCAAGATTGTCGAGTAATTGATATTACAGGTTTCTTGCAATTATTATAATGAACTAATACGATGGTGGCCGCCTTGTTAGAACTTTCCAGGGAGTTTTTGTGGCAACTCAGAATCCATGCTCTGTGGTATTATTTCCACTACACTACACTTGTGCACAATGACCGAAACTATATTATATAAAACATCATCAATATTACTAAACATCTTGCTCTTTCTGTTATCACCTGTCCTTTTAAAATATACATATAAAATTCAATATTTTTGGAGGAATGGAGGAGGAATATTTTTTTTGGTTGTTTTTTTTTAATTCTCACACTCTACGTCATACTTCGGGCACAGTGAGATAGCAATAGATTCCTTTTTTAATTTATTATTTATATTTGTTGCAGACTGTGTTTTCTTTTAGGAAATTTAACACCACGCATTTTTTTTTATATACATATCAACGCAGTTCAAGTAGTTATATTATTTTATACATGTGTCAACATTGAAATGGCCCTATATATTTGTTTTTTTATCTGTAATCATTTCAGTTCGTATCGCAGCTTCATGTATCACAGATCGAAACACGACTCTTACCCTTGTAAGCTCTGTAACAAGGTCTACATGAAATGGATACAACTCCGGTCACATATCTAGTGAGTACAATTATAAATCTACCCAATACTGTTATTTCTAATCTTCATTATACTACATCTGCTTGCAAATCTGCACACCCCATATACATTTTTTTCACACCTTCCTACCACTTAATATATGTACAACTCTTACTATACATTATAAAAGACGTTCAATTGACTCACGTCGACGATGACGTCACTTCCGAATATCACGTGACATCGTATGATCGCTCGGTATAGGACGGCGGGAATCTATAATACGCCGGTCGCTCGATGACGTCATCATTCTCTATCCGTATGCGTACACGAGCGTTACTGTTAACATGATCGATTGAAGTCTTTACAAGTAATATTAATGATTTCGGTGTATATTTCTAAAAGTATTTATAATAGCTACGAATAAGAAAACATCTCGACGGTACTATTTTTTTTTTTTTTTTCGAAATGACTACGCTGTTGACCCAGCAAGGTCTTAACAGCTTCACCGGACTACTAAGGCGAGCGCTTAAGGCACTCAGCCGATTTTATTTTGGCAACCGGCTCAAGGGTGCACGGCACACCTCGGCTTGGCTGTTGCCTATTGCATACAAAATCGCGACCTATCTTAACTAACCTAGCTAACTATTCATATATGTATGATCCCGACAGTACCTTTTACTTTTCTTATTATCTAACAAGTGCCTGCAGTTGCGCACGCGTTATTATAATGAAAATTCAGTATATTTTATGATTTGTAAAACTTTTAGTAATGATAATATTATTAAGGTCCATAAGTTTCATGTAATAATTGCCGTGAACAAATCTCTATTAAAACAGTTTGAAATTTGAAGAAAATTGTCAGGTTTTAAAGTAGAATTAACATTCGTATGGATTATCAATTTAAAAATCGTGTATACCTATACCTTTAAACGAGCAATTCTCGTATATTTTGATATATTCAGGATCTCGGAAACGACGTCGTCTATTTCCGTGAAACTTAGTATGTAGGTAGTTTCGGGGACGATAAATCGATCTAGCTACATTTTATTTATAGAAAACTTTTTAACTGAGATTTCAGGCAATAACAATATATAGAGGAGGTGTAAGGGGTGTCGAGTAACATCTTAAGACTTGAGACACCCAAGCCAACCTCACCTGCACGTGGTGCACCCTACTGATCAACGAACGAGGCAATGGCGATAGCGGGGTGGTAGGGTTTTACAGCCCGACTGGGTCGCAACCACCATGTACGTGGCGAAAAAGCCCGTCATAGTGACTCGCTTTTGCGCGTCGCGTTTCGGGATCAGCCTGTGCATATCCGGTACCAGGTGACTTTCGTCATTATGGCCGGCATGACAGCGGCGACCGACGATGGATGATCTGTCTCTCGGTGATCGCCACTGTTTTTGGATTGTACTATGCTTACCATCAGGTATAGTGCAGTCACTATGTCGTGCTTCAATAAAGATAAAGATAGATAAAATATGAAGGTCAATTTCGCCGCCGCTGTCAAAACCAAAATAGCTCAAATGGAAATTGCTTGCTTCGAAAATCCGCGTGACCCGATTTCGAATCCTAGTTAACCTATTTATTTCAAATAAATAATTTTATTACCATAATTATAAGAAAGACATCTTTTCGTAAGATTTTTCGTGTGAAAAAATGTTAATTTAGTGAGATAAACCTAACAGTTTATTTTAATTTAAAAATATTTTTTAAAGAACCCAGCCAGTCTCGGTCGCCCAGGTACTTTAATTAAAATCTGGCTGTTGCCTACAAAAACTCATGATTTAAGTGTGTTTCGTCTATAATAGGATTTATGTAGGTTTAGTTTCATACAAAGCTAACGTAAGATGGTCACGTTCACTCAGCGGCGTCCACAGGCAAGTACCCACGACGTACAAATGCGAGAAATGCGACAAAGTATACAAACAGCGTTGCGGTCTCCGGATACACATGCAGTCTGCTCACAACAGTACCGACCGGACGCCGTACTGCGCCCCCTGCCGAATGCATTTCCGTACTAGAAATAATTTAAAACAGCACTTGAGGCAGCACAGCAACCACGTCACCGAAGCGGACAAGAAGTAAGTGAGAATCGACTCGAAATTGCACCAATTGCGCAGTAAAAAGTACGTCTACCCGCATTTCACAATTAGTTATAAGAAATACACCGGTTGTTCCAACAATTCCAATATGTGGTCCGATTCAGTTGAAAATAATTGCAATCAGGATTGGGCCAATTTAATAACTAATGAGATAAAAAGTATATCTACCCACATTTCCCAAATGGTTATTAGAAATATACCTGTTGTTCCAAAAACTCGAGTGTGATGTCATCCCAATTCATTGGAAGATAATTTCTATCGGAATTTGAGCAATTTAATAACCAATGAAACGAAAATTACATCTACCCATATTTCCCACTTACTTACTAGTAATACATCTGTTGTTCTGAGAACTCCCAATTTCAAGTATTCCCAAATCAGTCGAAGATAATTGCAATCGGAATCGCATCAAATACGTAGCTAATAACGTAATTAAAAAGTACATCTACCCGCATTTCCCACTTATTACTAGAAATGCATCGATCGTCTCAGGAACTCCAATATGATGTGGTCTCGATCTAGTAGAAGATAATTGCTATCAGAATTGGATCAAATGTCTCATTTAGTTACTAGAAATACATCGGTTGTTGCAACAACTCCAATGTGATGTGGTCCCAAATCACTCGAAGATATTTTCAATATCCAGAAGCTGGTTTTTGACTCCACATCTTTCCTGTTCATTAAACAATCACACTCTATAAAAGGGATTAAGTTATTCATTGTTTCATTCCCAGATACATGTGTGATAACTGTGGAGCGAGATTTATAACCAAATCTAACTTGAAAAGTCATATTGAGTGGGTGCATCTTAAGAAGTCCGATTTCCAGTGTCCGCAGTGTTTTAAGGTGACACTACTTTTTTTTTTAAATTTTACAAGTTTTTTAGCTTTTAGCACAACTCCATATGACCTGATATAGTCGTATAGATTTAATGCTATACCAGAAGATTTCGATAATCGATTTTATGGCTAGGTAATTATTAAAAAAGTAACTAAGAGAATTCTTATCAACTATTTAATCTGATATTATGTAGCTACCCAGACGGACTTAGATTAAAGCTCTACAACCATAAACCTCATTGTATTTACAAAACATTTTTTTTATATATCATAAGAGGCAAACGAATTCGTGGTTCACCTGATAAGTGATCACCATCGTCCATAGACAGTTGCAATACCAGGGGAGTCGCAAGTGCGTTGCCAGCCTGTGTTGGGGAGGGGAGGGAAGGAAAGGGGAATGTGAGGGTAGGTGGGTCTCCGGCGCTCTCACCGACCGAACGAAATACAACAATACAAGCACTGTTATTTAACGTCGGTTTCTGTGAGAGGGTGATACTGCCCCTGACGAGACGACCCATTAATGCTGAAACCAGTAATAGCTTCAGCGTGGCTCTACCACTCTAAAAAGTTTATAGTACACGTCGGAGCATAGGACTCGTCTGTAGTCAAAAAGTATTCGTCTCTACCCTCCAACTTGAACCGAGTATGTATAAAAAAGTTTAAAAAAAAAGTTTAAAAGTTCTGAAATTTTCAACTACCCTCTATATGTAACTTCAAAACTATCCCCGGTTCACATAGTTATAGTTTAGGATCCTAGTTATCAAGCAATTCTGTTAAGGGAATTTGATAAAAAACGGCGAAGGTTTTGTGGATTTACGATCTTACAGTCCAAAGGATATATACCGAAAATAGCAAACAAATATTACAAAACTTTCTACTTATTATGACAAATTTTACAGATAACAAATATAGTTAATAAAGAAGGACGCGTTAAATCTTTCCCATATTAAATTTACTTTTGCCCCAACATAGGGATTTGGGAAAAGAAATCTTTCTAAGCTTTATTCTGAAGAGTAAAATAGATAGAATACATATTCTACAGGTAGTAAAAACAGCTCGATCATTGAAGAACCACATAGCCTTCGTACACGAGAAGAAACAGCTGCCCCGGGACAAGATGTGCGATTATTGTGGGAAGGGTTTCACAGTAAGTAATTACTTTGTTTAAATAAAATCATCGAGACATGGGCCTTGGGTCAGGGAGGAATGAGCAATATATACGATTTCCTCCTGTTCCCCCACCTTCCTCTCGAATGAGGGCGGAAACATTTCATTTTAAACGATTGTAAGTAGCCTGCCCTGGGGTAGAGGCAAATAATAGGTTTTCCTTCCCTTCCCTCATCTTCCCCCCGAATCACTTTATTACGAGCGTTTCTAAAAGTGACCTGGGCCATGGAGAAGCGGATATTAATACGATTTCTTCCCTCATATTCCGCCACCTTCTTCCAAATTTCAAATTCATATCGTGTTCCACTGATCGACTGCTATTTCATACAATGTTAGAGAGGAATCTTTGATTTACCACTTTGTTACAAAAAAAAATTTGAGCAAATTCTTTTAAAATATTTTTTGAAAAGGAACGAACAAAGTTTTGTAAGAATTGTTAAAAAACTTAATAAATGTAGTCCTTTCAAAGATAACAATTCAATAACTGCATTGAATTGTGATCTCTGACAGAACTACATACAGTGTTTTGACATTGCAACAGCAGAGATGCCTTCAGACGCTATATATCGTATATATTTCTTCTTTTCCTTCCTAGCGTTGTTTCCTAATTTACTGTCTTTAAAGAAACAGCGCAAGTTGCAAAAAAGGTTTTTTTTTCGATATTATGCCGATTCAGATTCCAATACACGTTTTCGTCTACCTGTGCAGTTTTTGAGTCTATCCCAATACACTTTATTATCTATCTGTGTAATTTTTGAGTCTATTCCTATACACGTTTTCGTCTGTGCAGTTTTTGAGTCTATTCCAATACGTGTCTTTGTCTACCTGTGCAGTTTTCGAGAATATTCCAATGCACGTTTTTGTCTACCTGTGCTGTTTTTGTGTCTATTTCAATACATGTTTCGTCTACCTGTGCAGTTTTTGAGTCTATTCCAATACATGTTATTATCTGCCTGTGTAGTTTTTGAGTTTATTCCAATACATGGCTTTGTCTACCTGTGCAATTTTTGAGTCTATATCAATACACGTTATTATCAACCTGCGCAGTTTTTGAGTCTATTCCGATAAACGTTTTGTCAAACTGTGTAGCTTTTGAGTCTATTTCAATACACGTTTTTGTTTATTTGTGCAGTTTTTGAGTCTGTTTCAATACACGTTTTTGTTTATTTGTGCAGTTTTTGAGTCTATTTCAATACACGTTTTTGTTTATCTATGCAGTTTTTGAGTCTATTTCAATACACGTTTTTGTTTATTTGTACAGTTTTTGAGTCTATTTTAATACACGTTTTTATCTACCTGTGCAGTTCTTGAGTCTTTCAATACACACTTTTGTTTTTCTATGCTGGCATGCCTGTGCAGGTTTAAATACTACACAACTATTTTTCCATACATATTTTTGCCCTACTTGCGTAAGCATGCATATGTGTAGGCTTAAAAAACTGCACGAGACGGGTACACCGGCACAGGTTGTGCTCTCTAATAGACCGTAGTGTATATGTGCCCGATTTTTTCACTTTTATCGCGTGTGAATTATACACATTTTTTTTATATTTACCAGATGCGTCGCTGTCTCCAAGCACACATCCGAACACATACGGGTGAGCGTCCGTATCAGTGTGCTCGTTGTACCGCAACTTTCGCTCACTCCGCTTCCCTCTACAACCATAACAAACTCGTCCACAACCCGCTCAGAGATGGCGCCGATAGACGGACTCGGAGCTAATGCATGAGTCACGAGTCTTGGGAACGGAACGATCGTAAAGTTCTTCTTCATCATTTATCTGACGTCATTTGTGTTGCAAACTGAATCGTGACCACTATACATGTGTAAAAAAACATTAGTAATAATTTTTGTTCTAGATCTGATTATATATTTAGTTTCAAGGAATTGTGTTTCTTAATTTTGTAGTCAATGTTTTTTTGGACTTTGTGATAAATTTTTCCGAACGATTGTGAAATAAATAAAAGGATAGTTGGGAACAAATTACAGACCATTATTTAATTTCTTAACAAATAAAAAGGACTGGATGTGACGTAAAGACACACGCTAGAAGTGAAATTTTTGGATTACACGAAAATATTGAATAATATAAACCAACACGATGCTATGTTCTCAGGCGGTAACTCCTCCAAGTACTGACTGCGCCCGATACAGTGTTTACGCCCACCATTTTCCGTCACACAACAAAATTGCCAATCAGAATTTCAAAGCTTCCATAACAACTTTCAATTGAAAAATATAATAAAAAATAATATAAAAAAAAAAATTAATGTATATAAATATTTTCTTCTACATGAGTTTCTAAAACAAATTGTTTAATAAACTATCAAAAATATATAGTTGTTTTTTTTTTTTATTATAACCTCTTTACTACATCGATCTGTAGGTATCCCATTGCTGGGGAAAGACCTCTGCTAAAGCTACCAAGGGTCACGATGCCAACCTACTACGTATTGGAGTTTACAAACACCAGAAATCTAGATCCTTCTTTGAGGCTATTAACACCCACTTGTTGACAAAAGTAAAAACAATACTATTGTAAGCTACTTAAGCATAATATTGGTATAACATTTAAAAGCAAATGAATGTACTTTAGACCACACGGATGAAGAAAAACTTTAGCTCCGTCCATATGTATCTACTAGTGGTGCAGGCGGACGTTGTCCAACTTTGTAAAAAAAATTCTATTTTGCGACCGCAGCGCAACCTACCGGGTCCAACTCGGTCAAATCAAAATCGGTCCAACCGTTTAGGAGGAGTTCAGTGAAACACGTACCGAAGAAATTTATATATAAAGAACACACATTATGGCTATTCATTGATAATACGAAACGTAACTCTATCTTCACTAACTTATAACTCCCTATCAACTTCCGTTCGCCTTGCCTGATCACACGTTTTCGTAACGTATTCACCAACTTACTCCCCAAGTCAAGCATGCGTGAAGAAGTTTTACTTCAAAAAATGGAAGCTATGACCTCTGAGATTAGCGTGTTTAGACATGCCATATATTCATATTGATTTGAATCCTTGTAAAAAAAGCTAAAACCATAAGTGAAGAGAGGGATTTTCATAATAATGGTTGGTTAACTTTATTTTTGGCAACGAAATTCAGATTATTACAGCCATTGTCGTGTAGTTAATAATATTACAAGCGGCGTGTGATTATTTCAATGTTCTAACAAGTGGTGGCTCCCTTCTTCCACTTCTTTCTTCCAGGGCGATCTTGTGGCATCTCATAATTTCATGCTCCGTGATAATATTTTCCATTCACTTTACTTATGCACAATAAACTAACTAAATTACGTAAAACACCACCAAATTTACAAAATATAGAGTAAAATAACACAAGTTTATGATTTTTTTTTCGATATGACTACGCTATTGACCCAGCAAGGTCTTAACAGCTTCACCGGACTACACAAGTTTATGAATAAAATATAAAATCCGCTATATGACACACTAAAATCCCGCCAAAACTCTAGTTAACTTCACACTCGCAAATTGAAAATCCGTCGGTAAGTTTCTGTATGTTCTGACAGCTGCACTCCTCTACGTTTAGCGTGAATACCATTTTATAATCGTCTTTCACATCAGATAAGATTATGGTCGAACGAAAATACATAGAAAAAAAATGTTTCGTCACGGGACGCCTGCCAGATGAAAAACATCGAAATAGTTTTGTACATATTATATGCATAAAAGAACCGATTACAGCAGAAATCCGCTATGGCCAGTATTGCCGTTTAAGAAATAAAGAAGTCTCCAGGTGTCAATTAAAAAGTCGCTAGATAGTGAAAAATACATAATTAAAAAATCCGCCAGAAATCGCTGAATGTTTCATAATATTTCATTGTAAAAAAATATGGTTAAAATACTGTATTGCGAATACATCACTGTGATAAAACAAACAATAGGCTTTAGTTGGATTAGTTATAACAAGTTTTAGACACGTTATAATGAACTCTTCTTGCTGTTTTCATTCCGGTCGACCCCGAGATCGAACGTCATTCTAGTAAGGAAATTCCAAAAACAACATCAGCAATTCATGTTGTTACCAGTAATTACAATTAAATGAGTAGCAAAATACTTCATTTCATTATTCAATTAGTCGCTAGATTGAAAAAAAAGTCGTTAAACATGTCCAAAATCCGCTAGATCTAGCGTCAAAGACGCTAAAACGGCAACAGTGGCTGTGTTATAATGAAAAGATAAAGCAATACAAATATGTTCCATCGTAATGACTGTTTATTTACTTTATAACATAAATATTCATTTTTTTTTTTAACTTTATTTTTGGCAATCAATCATTCAGATTATTACTGCCATTTTCACGTAGTCAATAATATTACAAGCATCGTGCAATCACTTCAATAATAAGCGTCGTGTCAGTCAATATTCTAACAAGATGGTGGATCCCTTGTTAGAACCTTCAAGGGTGTTTTTGTGACATCTCAGAATTTCATGCTCCGTGGTATTATTTTCCATTCACTTCACTTATGCACAATAAACTAACTATATTACGCAAAACACCACCAAATTTACAAAAGATAGAGTCTAATAACACAAGATTATGAATAAAATATAAAATCCACTACATAACAGACTGAGATCCCGCCAAAAACTCAAAATATTCATTTTATTAAATACAAAAATTCCGACAAAACAATTTGAATCTTCTATTTATACACAGGGTTGCAAATGTTTGAATAGACGTCGCCAAGCCAAAATGCGGTTTAGGGTGCGGCTATAGATGTTTCATATCAAAAATCGGTCGCGAAATTATTTAGAAGTATGGAAAAAAACGTAAATACGTAAAAGAATATTTATAACGTAATCTCCAGTTTAATAGGTGGTAGAGGCACGCTGAAGCTATAACTGGTTTCAGCATAAATATTTCGGCTCACTCGTGGTAGTACCACCCGACACACAGAAACATCCACGTGAAGTTACAGTGCTTACATTGTTGCGTTTCATTCGGTCAGTGAGAGCGCCGGAGGCTCAGCTCTCCCTGCCCTCGCCAAACATAGGTTGGCGACGTAACTGCCACTCCCCTGGTGTTGCTAGTGTCTATGGACGGCGGTGATCACCTACCATCAGATGACCCACCTGTTCATTTGCCCCCTTAATATAAAAAAAAACCATTCCGATCTGTCCCCCCAGACCAGACCTTACTTTGATGCTTATGTAATTTTCGAACGGACCATTTCCACATATAAACATTCTAGAAACACTAAGCTCTCATAGTCTCTTCGCAAGAGCTATCTTCTATACATATAATACTAGCCACTGCCCGCGACCTCGTTCGCGTGGATTAAATACTTTGGGCTAACGGTAACAACCAGCGGAAGTTTTCAAGAGGAAAAACCCCCGATTTTTAAACATTCTTCATAGTTGCTCCGCCCCTATTGGTTTTAGCGTGATGTTATATAACTTATAACCATTCTCGATATATGAGCTATATAACATTGAAAGAATTTTTCAAATCGGACTAGTAGTTCCTGAGATTACCCCCTACAACGCCAGAAACTCACAAACTTTACCTCTTTATAATATTAGTATGGATTATAATGAGCTGTGTGGTGACGGCAGAGTAGAATAGCACCACCCCATATATTCCTGTAGGTATCGTATAAGACGATTAAGGGAGTGTGAGATAGTACTGACCCCTTATATTTTCTCACCGAGATATTGTACCATTTGTCAGAGTCCTCTGGTCGTAACGTTCCCCGTTCCACTAGGTCCAGAAGAACAAGGACGAGTATATCCACCTGTGTTTTGCACGTACACTTGTGCACCTTAATATATCCTGCGCTTCTACTACTGGACTCCGAGTGGTCGCCATGTCCGAAACCGGGAAAACCAATCATAATGTATCACAAGTTTAAGAGCATCCTTTTCAACAGAAAACAACAGGGGTGCGTCGTAAAGACATACGATAGAAGTTAAACTATTGTATTACTAATTTTAATTATTCTTCAAAAATTACAACTTAATTTTTCGTTTGTTAAGCTTTCAGTGCTATACAGATTATAATGTAATTTTAATATACGTTGTCAGGGACAATAAATACTGAACCGTTATGTGCGTAGTTAACAATAACGTAGCTGAAGTAGGAAAATTAAATAAAACAATACACATATCTCACTCAGATTGTATTTCAATAACCATATCATCACAATATTATCATCGTCTCTTTCTAACACATCGCTTCGTCTCGTTTGTAAGGATAACTTCTGGTATAATAGTTTGTATTTTGTAAAATAAACTGTATTACTTTAGAAACACATATAAGTTTTATTAATCCCAAGTAACACATAGCGTTCAAAACGAGTTCAAATAGTTACAAAGACTCAATTGCTGCAATGAAACTTTAAAATTAGTAGCCAATTGTCAACTCTACAAACGTAAATTTGAAAGCAATTATCAACTATTCTAACGAAGTTTGCAATTGATGGTGAATTGTCAATTGTTCAAACGTAGGTTTAAAATTAGTGACTAAACTTCAACTGCTCTGAAGGACATTTCAAATAAATTGACTGACAGTCACCGTTGTAATTGAAGTTTGAAAATACTAGCCAATTGTCAACTGTTTCAACGAAAGGTTTCAAACTATTTGATAATCGTTTACTGTTAACAATATTTGAATTTAGTGCCAATTGTCAGCTGTTCTAACGAAAGTTACAAATTAGTTGACAATCGTCACCTGTCATATTTGAAATCAGTTGCCAATTGTCAGCTGTTCTAACGAGAGTTTCAAATTAGTTGAC
>JACEII010000154.1:521266-543447 GCA_014332785.1 Antheraea mylitta | reverse complement strand
GTTTCAAATTAGTTGACAATCATCAACTGTTATATTTGAAATCAGTTACCCATTGTCAGCTGTTCTAACGAGAGTTTCAAATTAGTTGACAATCATCAACTGTCATATTTAAAATTAGTTGCCAATTGTCAGCTGTTCTAGCGAGAGTTTCAAATTAGTTGACAATTATCAACTGTCATATTTGAAATTAGTTGCCAATTGTCAACTGTTCTAACTGGTCAATCGTTTTCGTCATAATAAGGTTTTCTTTCAAATTTTTATCGATAATCGCGACAACTTATAGTGGTTGTATTAAGTATGATTGTTGTTCATAGTGTTAAGTAAACTTGTTATTATGGTTCATAGAAAACTTCCCTGGAAATAAATAGATACGTGTAAGTGTTTTATTTACAATATATAGAATATCATGTAGGGTTATGATATTATATAGTAAGAAATAGTTATACAATTATATGTAGTATAGTTATAGATAAATAGATTAATGTTTGGAAATAGTATTAAGTTGTTACTTATAAGAACATTTGTAATTTTTTATAAATTAATAAAGAGAAAGCGAAGGGTGACTCATAAATACCGCCCCGCCTGTATAGTTAGGCCGTGCCTGAACCCTGCGCACGCTACTAAGCGCTCTGATTGGTGGAACAGCGCCGGCGTGCGTAAGCGGTTCTTTGTCTCTAAAACGTGGCCCACAGATGCCATAAAAACGGGCCTGGGCGGTATGAACAGCCTGTTTGTAACGAGTCGCCATAGAGACACATAGTTTACTTCAACATAGGAGCGCCCTTCGCTCCGCTGCTCACTAGTTATAATCTTTTATTGCGAGAAATCCTAAAAGTCGTTTCTTCGAGATTCAACTTCGGAACCAGCTTCATCGTTATAGTTGAAAGTCATTCGGAGGTGACTTTCAATCGAAATGTACCGTTTGTTTGTTTTTCGATTTTATTTACTCGTCATAATAAATTAGCTTCCAAGTCATATGTATAACACATTAACAGGATGTCTCCGTATAGGATTTCTGGTAACACCATATACCTATTTTGTGGTGTGGTCACCATTTCCACAGGAACCTAATCCTGACTTCGGTCACTTCAATTTCCAAATATCCAGCATAACACCAGAGCATGGTTACCCTAAAAATCCAAGTTCTCTTCCGTAGACCAGAATAATGGACACCGTATCAATCTTCTAGAAGTTGAACGTTCTTCCTGCTCGGATATATACTGTGCACCCTCTTTCGATGGGTGTAGAGTGAGGCACTTTGTCTGAATGTACATCCGCATATCTCACACGACAGAGGCCGCTCTCCTGTGTGTATGAATTCGTGTTCGCGTAGACATTTCTTGTCCTATAATAAAAAAATTACAACCACGTTTTTTTATATCATATGAGGGAAAATAACAGATGGGTCACCTGATATTAATTGATCACCGCCGTACATTAGCAACACCAGGGGACAAGAGAAAGTTCGAATAGTGAGATGATATCTGACAGGGGTTAATGGAAAAGAAAATAATGTTTTTTTATATGTCACCTGATGTTAAGTGATCACCGCCGTTCATAGACACTTGCAACACCAGCGCATTCGCAAGTGTGTTGCCAGCCTGTGTTGGGGAAGAGGAGAGGAAGAATAGGGGGGAGGTGGGCATCCGGCGCTCTCATTCACCGAACAAAACACAGCAATACAAGCACTGTTATTTCACGTCGGTTTTCTGTGTGTCGAGTGGTACTACCCCGGACGAGCCGACACATTCATGCTGAAAACAGTTACAGCTACAAAGTGGCTCTACCACCTAGTATGTGCCGAGTTTACGGCAGGATCTTCGAATGCCATGTAGTGGTCTTTATATTTTATCCATAATCTTGTGTTATTTGGCTCTATGTTGTATAATGTTGGTGGTGCTCTACGTAATATAGTTTGGTTATTGTGCACGAGTGAAGTGGATTAGATATAATATCACAGAGCATGGATTCTGACTTGCCACAAAAACTCCCTGGAAAGTTCTAACAAGACGGCCACCATCTTGTTAGTTCATTGAAGTTATATCAAGAAACTTGTAATATCGTTACTCACTTGACAATGACAGTAATAGTCAATAAAATAGATGAAGACATGTGCCAATACTACTTACCTAGGATGATGCTGATGACAGACTGAATAAAAGGAAAACTTACCCTAAAAGCTTTCCCACACTGTTGACAGACCTTATCACGGGCACTCTCCTTTATATTGTGGTGCGCACGACGCACGTGTCTTGTGATACAGCGACGGGTCGCTAAAGCCTTTAATAAAGACCAAAAAAAAACGGAGTTTACAATTGAAATAAGTGGAAAGAGTTTAAAAAACTTGAGCACAATAGATGTCATTAAAAACAAATTCGTCAATACAATAGTAAATATCAAACATGTAAGAAATGTATAATTGACAATGTAGTACGGATAATGACGGATAGATGGCTTTAAAACATAATTAGCCGGTAACTTAATTGTATGGAATTCAGGTTGTGGTAGAACCACGCTGATGCTTATATTGGTTTCAGCATGAATGGGTCGGCTCGCCCCGGGTATTACCATCCAACATACACAAAACCGACGTGAAGTAACAGTGCTTGCGTTTAGAGCGCCCGAGGCCCATCTTCTCTCTCCTCTCCACTACCCATCCCACTCCCTCCCCCCATTCCCCCAAAACATAGGCTGTCAAGGCAATTGCGACTCCTTGCTCCGACTCCGACTTGCTAGTATCTATGTACGGCGTTGATCGCTTAACATTAGGGGACGCGGCTGTTCAACTGCCTCCTATATGATATTTAAAAAAAGTGTAACCCATTAGGATATACGTTTTCACATCAAGAACTATACGAGAACAAAATTACCTATAATGTAAAAATTAATTCTATTTTGTTGTATATAACTAACCATACATTTATGCAAATTTTATAGGGCAAAAGTCATTGTCCAATAATACATTCATAGCTACAAAGTCAGTAAATATTTACAGCAAATATTATTTATTATATAGCAGTTTGCAAATGGATTCGACTAAATAATTGATCTAGACAGAACTTTGACAGAGTTTCACTAAGTTTTTTTTTGGCAATCAATCTTTCAGATTATTACTGTCAATGTCGCGTGGTCAAAAATGTTACAAGCGTCGTGCGATCATTTTAATATTAAGTGTCGTGTCAATCAGTATTCTAACAAGATGGTGGATCCCTTGTTAGAACCTCCTAGGAGGTTTTTGTGGCATCTCAGAATTTCACTTATCTTCTATCTATACTATAATAAAACTGTAACAAGTCGAAATCTGTACATTAAATATTTTTTGAAAACGTTAATCAGGGCTATATGTTATCGATATAGAAGCCAAAAATAATCTTTTTACAATTTTTGTCTGTCTTTCTGTCTGTCTGTCTGTCCCTATGAACACGCATCACTCTGAAAGTACTGAACCAATCTTGACGAAACTTGACATAATGATAACTAATATTACGAGATTACATCAAATATACTCTTTATCCCATAAAACTCAAAGGGTTCTTCAGGATAAAGGATTAAAGTCTAGAATGTAAACCCGTATTACTCTGAAAGTACTGAACCAATTTTAACGAAACTTAACACAGTGATAACTTATATTACAATGTTACATCTAGGATACTTTTGGTCTCATAATACACAAAGGGTTCTCCAGGATAACGGACGAAAGTAAAAAGTTTAAAGTTCATGAAATTCTTAAGGACGCGCTCTCAAAAAAGGTCCATTTTCACTGTTTTCCGGTAAGAATTACAAAAAAACTATTGAACTTTGGTAAACATAACAACTAACTACAGATACATTGAACCTTTAACAATAACGTATGGATGATGGTCTTTTAAAATTAATAGTTTTTCATTTTAAAAATCAATTCTCCGTAGTCCCCTCGCGCAAAAACCACCTGCTTTTCGGCATCAAAATCTCAGTAAATTTAAATTTTTCTTAATAGGAAAAAATACCTTCTTTTGCTTCATATAGTCAAGTTTAGTGCATCGAAATAATATTTAAGATATCTTTACCATATCTAAGAAAAATAATCAATAACTTTTAAACAAAATTTCACCACTTTTACGGAGATATGTAGATCTTAACACTTAAAGAATAAGGTGCAATTTATTTCCTTCATTTAGAATCGATTAACAAAACGACGTTGAACAAGAAATCACTCAGTTCATTCCGCGCTCGAGCGCCTTAGCGACTGGGCGTCTACGTCGCTTTAAACCGGGTTGCTTTAAAAAAATACATCGCTATACGTGTACTTATACACTTCACGAAACTTCTTGATAATTTTTAAAATCTAACCAATTTTGAAGTGTTTATTTTATATTTAGATTAGGTAGAGGTTGTAAACTAGATGGTACTCCCGACTTTGTCTCGGTTGTTAACTATATAATAATAATAATAATAACAACAATATATTTTATATACGTACATGTTGTAAAAAACTCGATATAAAATATATTTTGATTACAAAATTTCTTTGTAAACAATGTTATTCATTTACTTCTCCTGCGCATACGCATCACACCACTTACAACCACTTCACACATTGCTGAAATGCTTTTAAAAATCGTACTTTCTTAAATCCTAAACAAATCTTAATATGTTTTTAGATAAATATCCAGTTTGTAATTATTTGTTATCGGTATAGAAGCTAAAAAGATATTTGCACAATTTTTGTCTGTCTGTCTATCTGTCCCTCTGAACACGTATCACTCTAAAAGTACTGAACCAATTTTGACGAAACTTGACACAGGGATAACTAATATTACAAGATTACATCTAGAATACTGTCTCATAAAAGGCAAGGGGTTCTTTAGGATAACGGACGAAGGACAAAATTTGTATTCAATGAAATTCTTGATGGATTTTGGTTAATTTTCTTTGTGCTATATATAAGAGACAGGTTAGGTAAACATTTAAGCCATAGTTCATATTTTTAATGTTTTGTATTCAGGGAATCCCTAGTACTACCAATCCGATTTTGAACTTTTTTCAACTTTAGAAAGATTATATATATATATATATATATATATTATCTGTCAGTATTATAGATAATGTTTATTTTGGCAAATATATATTTTCAATAGTTAATCACAAGGAATGTAATTGAAATCGGCAAAAAATAATTTATTGCCAATAGTGGTAAGACATTTAATGGCAATATATGTATTAGTTTTTATTTTAATTGGACCCGGTAGGTGATGCTGCGAACGGGTTGTAAGCTTATTGTTAAAGATTTCTCACATACCAACTGGATATATATTTAAGTGTGTCTCTGTATAGTTCGGATTTACAATTAAAAACGGAAGATGTCGCTGCAATCGTGTTCTAGGTTTATTCAGAATATTCGCGTTTAAAAGTACAAGTGAAACTGGTAATAACCGATTTAGTGCAGATGAAGTTGCCCGGGTCAGCTAGTATTCTATAAAATAACCAGGATTTTCAATGAGGCAGAGATCATTAATTACTTGCTTACTTTTCTCTCATACTTGACTCATGTCTTCATTCGATTGACAATATATTTTGAAAGAATAAGCCGAATTAATGAAACAAAGACTAAATGCTATCTTGTAGTATGCCTTTATGCTTTTTTTAAATATTTTACCATAAGTGTTATACTTTAGCAGTAGTAAGTGCACTGACAAACAGATAGATTGACATTTCCATTGATATGTATCTTTGAAATGTATTTAATTACTTATTATTGAGTTACTTGCAATATTTTTTTTCGCAAAAATCTGATAAGCCCAGGAACGTAACGGGCACTGTATGTATAGAAAACATATTTATGTTTGTATATGTACTCGTACATGTACATAGGGAATTCATGGTGTTCAATTGGTTTTACCGGTGAAATATCAATTCGATATCAGCAATTTCGGAACCTTGTATTAACGATTTTTTTGGAATTTGTGTACATTTACTAATTACAAATGAAAATTGATAGCACTATCGGCTGACGGAAAACAAGGTAAGAAACCTAAACCTGAGAAAAATTCTTGTTGTATCACAGTATGTCAAAATAATAGATAGTCGATTTCTGGAAATTTGTCGTGTCGTGGGTTGTCATCGTGATTATGTCCATACTTTCTTTCGGAAATAGGCCTATGAACCTGTACGGGATCTCTTATACGCTCGGCCTAATAATACAATAAATAAACTACATTATCATACTAAACTCGTAAGTGCAAAGTTGATGTTTTAAGTGACTATGTGTACTAGGATACTGCTACCATGATACACCTCGTCACCTGGCCCTTGATCAATATAACCTTGATCTGACACTATGCGACTAGATGCTTGATTATGACCTTGAAAAATGATAATGTGATCCCGCACTATGAAATAACATATAACAAAAGTGTAATGTTAATAATACAAAAAAATTATAATATTTTTTATAAAAGTATCAAAGTCGTTTATAGTGAGTAACGCGTCCCCCTGGTTATCAGTTGTCTCTGTGTGCGTGAGCTATGTACGTCTAGTAGTATGACTCGATGCCGAAATTTAAGCGCGAAAATTGAGAGCGCGTCCTTAATGGATTTTGGTAATTTTCCTTTGTGCTATATATAGCAGACAGATTAGTTAAAAATTCAAGCTATTATCTCCATAGGCTATAAAAAAAAAACAAATAACAAAAAACCGTCGCCCCGTCGATCGTTTGTTCGATTAGCATAAAGTCGGAAGCATTAACTCTAGGCTACGGCTACCTTGCGTGCAGGTTCGAAAATTTCAACTGCTTCGGAAACGTCGACAAAATTGTTAATAATGAAAGTACTTAATATGTAATACGTTTTTAAAATAATTTTCAAATACCAACTTATTATAAATTTGAGTCCTTGGATAGTTTGGATTCACAATTGGAAAGAGTAGATGTTGCTGTAATTGGATTCATTATGATTTTTCGTGCTTAAAAATACAATTGAAACCGCTAAAAAGGGTCCATAGATGGCGCTAAATTGAAATATTTTGTTAACACTACATATGCGAGTGTTTTTTTGATGTTTACTTTTTCTCACAAAGATGGAAGATGAAAGACAAAAATTTGATTTAATGAACTTCTTGATGGTTTTTGGTAAATTTTAGCACCGTTCCGATTTTTTTTTTTTTTCAATGTCAGAAGGGTATATTATCCCTCAGTGTTGTAGATAATGTTTATTTTGGCAAATATATAATTTTAATAGTTAATCACAAGGAATGTAATTGAAATCGGCAAAAAAATATTTATCGCCAATACTCGGAAGACATTTATCGGCAATATACGTAGGTTAGTTTTTATTTTAATTAGGCCCGGTAGGTGATGCAGCGAACGGAATTTAGGCTTACTTTTAAAGATTTCTCACATATCAACTGGGTATATATTTAAGTGAGCCCCTGTATAGTTCGGCTCTACAATACTAGGTTTATTAAGATTTTTGGCGTTTAAAAATATAATTTAAACAGGTAATAACCGATTTGGTGCAGACGAAGTTGCACGAGTCAGTTAGTGCACAATAAACTAACTATATTACGTAAAGTACTACCAAGTTTACAAAATATAGAGTCAAATAACACAAGATTATGAATAAAATATGAAATCGACTACATGACAGACTTAAATCCCGCCAAAAACTTCCCTTCACTAAGTTGGTGGGTAATGTAATATAACGCCATCTCACAAAATATTGAGGCACTAATAGGTTATTCACTATTGAGAATCACGCAAGTACCACAACAATTTATGAGATAGTGTTATACGATATGGTAACGTCATCTATTATTTTAATAGATATTATTTCCTTTTCCTTATTCCGCATATTGTATCTATACTTTCGCACGCTATCTTTAATCTACGTATTTTATTCAACCCTTCCCTTTTCCGACGAGAACGGAACGCAAACCGCCGCTGACCTCTCTCGGTTTAACCGCTTATGAGAACGCACACGACCACGCAACGAAATATTACTATGAGCTATACATTTCATAATCGTATCACGAACATTACCGGGACTTTAACAGTGTTGTTGTGTTGTTATTGTGGTGGAATCACAGAACCAGCCGAAACTTTATCAAAGAACTAGGTAATTTTCGTTCTAAAATTCCTACCGCGAATTATATATTTTCATAAATTTCCACCATGACATAAGCTCTATTAATTAATGATATTTTTTTATAACTCAAGGGGAACGTGTATAAAACTATTGTAAAACTAGTCATGCTGTATGCATCTGAGTGCTGGGCGACGAAAGAGACGGATGAGAGAAGATTACATGTGGCAGAGATGCGAATTTTAAGGTGCATGTATGATAGTGTGACTAGAATGGATAAGATTAAGAATGAGTATATCAGAGGAAATTTGAAAATAACACCAGTGACAGAGAAGAGTCCTGGAATTGACTCATCTCTGTGCATCCATTAAAAACGTTTCTGTCATGTATGTAATATAGTCTAAATATTATACTAGGTCTTTACCTATGAAACTGCCGTTTTGTATGAAAAAATTGAAACGAATTTTTTATTTGTATTAATCGAAGTAATCACCCATGCAATCAATGCATCTTTGCCAACGCAGTGGCAGTTAATTGATGCCCTTCTTAAAGAAATCAGCTGGACGGGAGTCAACAAATTCCTCGAAGGCATTTTGAACTGCCTCTCGGGTATTTAATTTTTTTCCCGCCAAGCAGTTATCCAAATTCTGAAAAAAGTAATGGTCTCGAGGCTTTAGGTTTGGTGAGTAGGGGGGATGACAGAGAACTTCCAACCCCAGTTTTTGCAACTTGGAGACCGTCTGCTGTGCAGTATCAGGTCACGCGTTGTCGTGCAAGAGCAGCGGAGACGAGCGATTGACCAATGCTGGTTGGAGATGTGCCAGCTTCTCTATCATTGTGTTCAGTTCTTCGCAGTGCATATCTGCAGTAATACTCACCCCGTTTGGTAAGAAGCTGTGATGAATTACACCGGCGCTAGACCACCAAACAGTGACCATCACTTTTCTAGGGGTAAGTTTTCGTTTAGGGCATTGTTTAGGTGCTGAACCAGGATCCAACAAAATTGCTGAGCGCTTGCGTTTATCAAACAGAATCCATTTTCATCGCAGGTAACAATGCGGTTCAAAATTCCTTCATTTGTGTGTCTGTTGAGCAGTGCAATGCAGGTCTCGACGCGTACTTCGCGCTGGCGATCATTGAGTTCGTGAGGCACCCATTTGTCAAGATTGTGTACCTTGCCAATTTGACGCAAATGGTCCAATATTGTTTTGACGCTAACGTCGAAAGCTGCTGTTAATTCAACCGTAGATTGTGTATCATCAGCTTCCACAATAAAATCACTCACAAGTAGCTATTTCGAGAAAGCCGCGAATCATCCCAGTCCGATAGTGGTATCCGCCGCAAACTATGAACCCGTATTTTCACCGACCCTCCTGATTTAATCACGTCAGCGAACGATCAATACCAGCCTGTCCCTCGAAAAAGAGCGTGCTCACACCCACGTCCGCGTAACCACAGATCACGCCACCGCGTTCTGGGGGTTAATTTCGCTCCCGCACACCCGATTAGGCCTTCCACGGCAGCGCCTCAAGCCTAGGTTCGATCCCTCGGTAGGGAGCCCTTGAGTGCGTTGCTTGCGCGATACAGTGACACAAAATATACATCACTGCTACAACACTACACGATCACCCCCACACACGTGCACGTCTACACGTTTACACATGAAAGTGGAAGGGTTTACTTTTTTTTCCCTTATCGAACTGAAAAAACTCCCAATTTTCCGATAATAGATATATTGAAGAGTTGTTGAGGCATATATGCTTGGTACATATATACGTTTCAACAACTCATACATATATGAATAATTAGCTAGGTTAGCTAAGATAGGTCACGATTTTGCATGTAACAGGCTGTTGCCAAGCCAAGGAGTGCCGAGCACCCTTGAGCTGGTTGCCAAAATAAAATCGGCTGAGTGACTTAAGCGCTCGCCTTAGTAGTCCGGTGAAGCTGTTAAGACCTTGCTAGGTCACAAGCGTAGTCAGTTCGAGAAAAAAAAAGCTTCTACAATCGCCTTTAATTCGTCATTGTCGACCAAAGTCTTCGGACGACCGCGAGGTTCATTCTTCAGGTCGACATTCCCAGAACGGAAGCGAGCAAACGAATTACAGGTGGTGCGTTGGTTTGTAGTGTTAGCTCCGTAAACGTCGTTGATGTTGCGTGCCGCTTGTGCCGCATAGCTGCCACGACGGTACTCATATTCCATAATTACTCGAATTTTTAACGTATCCATGATGACAAAAAAGATTGAAATGCGATGAAAATGTAACACTAATTAATAAACAAATTACTACTTTTGGAAAAAGAATTCCATGTTTTTAAAATAAAATTAATTTAAAATTAGAATTCTTAGCCAAACAAAAATTATTTTCATTTGAAATGGCCAGTACTGCAGAACGGCAATTTCATAGGTAAAGACCTATTATATATTTATTAAAAAGATAAACCAGATCGAGTTTCTTGCCGGTTCTTCTCGATGACTGGGTTGTTTCCGAACCGGTGGTAGTTTTTAACGTTCATAAGTGCCTTATTAGGGCCTAAATTGAATAAAGTATTTTTGATTTTGATTTTGAAGTAAAGGAGTAACAGAATAGCATGAAAAGAGATGAAAGACAAAAGTTTTGAGTATGAAGGTAAAGGGATATAGAAGAAAATGAAGACCGAAAAGGGTGTGGTTGAATTGTGTGAAAAAATATGTATATAATAGGTGTCAATACTGAGATGACCTCTGACAGGAAAGAGTGGAAAGGGAAAATATCTGCCGATCCTATTTAGGTGGGATAAGGTTAAGATGATGATTTTTTTTCTATAAAATTTTGTCATGTAAGACACCTATACAGGTAAACTTAAAAAGTAAAACATTAGTTAAATACAAAATTTTGTCCAAATCGTTAGAGCAGTTTTTGAGATACGCGAAATAAATTTATATAGACATAATTCCATGTTTAAAATTATAAGATACGTACCTTACCACATATAGGACACTTGTGCTGAGTCTTGCCTAGGTGTTGGTAATTTGTATGGTCTCTGAGCTCACCTTTCGACCTGTAACCCTTGTCGCACATCGAGCATTTGTACCTGATGAGGGGCATTATGAAATACAGTGAATGTACATTAAGCAATTAGAATTAACTTGGCCTGTTTTAACGTTGTTAGGTAAAGAAAGGGGTGAATCTGATAAAAACGAATATAATAAAAGTGTTATATTCTGTTATCTACGGTTTTACGATAATTTTAGAGTAGAGGCATGAAAATAAATATCACACACTCACTACCATACTAGTACACTTCATAAGCTTGACTGTATTTGATATGGTTCTTGGATGAGGCTCGGCTGACGGACTTTTTATAGCATTCGACGTAAGTGAACAAGGAAGACAATTATGATGAGAGAGAAAAAGTCACAAAGAGTCACGCTTTTTTCTTACGTGACGATTTCTACCAATCAACTCAAAGTGATAAAAACGTGTGTACTAACTTGAGGACGTCGATTGCTGCTGAGATTAACTGTATTTCAGATGGTTCTCACGTGGCTCGGCTGACATACTTCTTATCTCATTCGACGCAAGTGAACGAGGTTGACAATTATGGTGAGAAAGAGAAACGGTCACAAGAAGTCACGCTTTTTTCTTACGTGACGATTTCTACCAATCAACTCAAGGTGATAAAAAACATGTGTACTAACTTGAGGACGTCGACTGCCGCATGAGCTTGACTGTATTTGAGATGGTTCTCGTATGAAGCTCGGCTGACATACTTCTTATCGCATTCGATGCAAGTGAACGACTCCCGGCGCGTGTGTATCCTCGCGTGGGCCTTTACCAGGTCGACTCTGATCATCTTGTGGCAGGTCTGGCACTCCTCACGGGGGAGGGGACCCTGGTGGAGTCTGGAACACCAAAAACGAGGACACCTTGTCGAGTACAAGACCCTAGAGATACCCCTTCTCCTAACATTTTTTTCAAATGCGTCTTAACATTTCAAAACGAGTTAAATCCAAAGTTTACTCTATACTAATATATATTTTTTTAACTTTATTTTTGGCAATCAATCTTTCAGATTATTACTGCCATTGTCGAGTAATCAATAATATTACAAGCGTCGTATGATTATTATAATATCAAGCGTCGTGTCAATCAATATTCTAACAAGATGGTGGGTCTCTTGTTAGAACCCTCCAGGGAGTTTTTGTGGCATCTCAGAATTTCATGCTCCGTGGTATTATTTTCCATTCACTTCACTTATGCACAATAAACTAACTATATTACGCAAAACACCACCAAATTTACAAAAGATAGAGTCTAATAACACAAGATTATGAATAAAATATAAAATCCACTACATGACAGACTGAAATCCCGCCAAAAACTCCAATCTATACTAATATTATAAAGGGGTAAAGTTTGAGAGTTTGTGACGTTGTAGGGGGTAATCAAACTACTCGTCCGATTTGAAAATTTTTTTCATTGTTATATAGCTCAATTATGGAGGATGGTTACAGGCTGTATATTATCACGCTAAGACCAATTGGAGCGGAGCAACAATGAAGAATATTTCAAAAGCTTCGAGAGCTTCCGCTGGTATCAATTATTTTTTTTAACATCTCCATTTTTCCAAATTAATCAAATTTTCAAATTCGTATAATTAAAACTCTTTTGACTGGCAGAGGAATACATTGAACTAATTTTGTATATTAATAATTATTTAGTATTCGTAATATTTAGTATTTATTTGTTAAAATCATTAAAATAGTTTTAATTATTCGATTTATTAAAATTCGTATAGTTTTAATATTTTGAATCGTTCGAACAGTTCAAATAATTTGAAAGTTTGATTCGAATTACGAATCGATTCACTATTGAATAATTAGTTGATTCGAGTATTCGCAGACCCCTAAACTTAACTACTTAAAATATACACATATAACATAGACACAAATATAGAAACGACATGGAAATGAACTAAAACTATTACTTTCATTGAAAAATAATGACACTGGCAAATATTTTCGCGATAGCATTACTGACAGAAAAAAAAACTCACCGTTCATGTTTAACTAAATTGTCCTTGAAGGGGAATCTCTTACCGCAAACGGAACATGAGTATCCTTCACTGTGAAACCGTCTTATGTGTTTGTACCTAAGGTTCTTATTCCTGTAACATATGTTTTTTTTTTTATTTTGCAATTAAATTATTCTGATTAGTCATCAGTGAAATCTTTCACCCTCTGAATATATATATAATATATATATATATATATATATTATTTTTGGCAACCAGTCTTCCAGTAGACTATTACTGCCATTGTCAAGTGAGTAACGATATTACAAGTTTCTTGATATAATTACAATAAACTAACAAGATGATGGCCGTCTTGTTAGAACTTTCTAGGGAGTTTTTGTGACAAGTCAGAATCCATGCTCCGTGTTATTATTTCCTATCCACTTCACTTGTGCACAATAACCAAACTATATTACGTAAAGCACCATCAAAATTACACAATATAGAGGCAAATAACACAAGATTATGAATAGAATATAAAGTCCACTACATGAAATTCCAAGTACCAGCTAAATCTCCCAATTTTTTTTTTATCTTTATTTTTGTCAACCAATTTTTTACATTATTATTGCCATTGTCGTGTAGTTAATAATCTTACAAGCGTCGTGGTGATTAGTTGAATATTCTAACAAGATGGTGACTCCCTTGTTAGAACCTTCCAGGGAGTTTTTGTGGCATCTCAGAATTTCATGCTCCGTGGTATTATTTCCTATCCACTTCACTTGTGCACTTGTTGTTAAGTAACCCCAACCGTCCATAGCCACTTGCAACACAACGGGAATCGTGAGTGCGTCGCCAACCTGTGTTGAGAGAGGGGGGAGGAAGGGAAGAGGAGAGTGGGGAAGGTGAGGAGAGATGGGCCTCCGGTGCTCTCACTGACCGAGCGCAACGTAACAATGCAAGCACCGTTACTTCACGTCGGTTTTCTGTGGGTCGGGTGGTACTACCCCTGACGAGCCAACCCATGCATGCTGAAATCAGTAATAGCTACAGCGTGGCTCTACCACCTACATATTACCCAAATTAAAAGATGCAATGAAAGTAGGACAGAATAAAACTATGCTCAGATACTAACTCAAAATATTTCTCACATTCTGGACATTTGAAGCCGTATGGAGTCCTTTTATCGGTCAGTATTTTATTCCTACGTGGTTTCGAGCCTGGATTTTTGACCTGAGGTGTTGTCCTTTCACCCTAGAAACAAGCAGTTTCTTTATGGACCTTTTCTGATGTCCAATCTGGGATATAATTTCATTTTTTAGTTTCACCAGCCTTTTGACTTTTTTTATGTCATATGGGGCAAACGAACAGATGCAAGTGCGTTGCCAGCCTTTGTTTAGTAGAAATGGTAAGAGGAAGTGGAGTAAGCAGGGGCGAGGGGAGGGGAAGTGGGCCTCCGACGCTCTCACTGATCGATCGAAATACAACAATAAAGGCACTGTTACTTCACGTCGGTTTTCTATGAGAGGGTGGTGCTGTTATAAAGGTTCCCATACGCAGAATGACAAAGGAACCCTATTTCGATGCAAACCTCTTGAACTTTCTTCACTTGTGACACGATCGGGAACGTGAGTTAAAATCAAATATACGCGCGGTTGACACTTTCCCTAATTATCCTTTCAATAAACCATTTATTTTATAAATATAGTTTTTTAAAAGGCCTTCGGCCAAATCCGTACCCCGGACGAGCCCTCCCATTTATACTGAAATCCAGTAATAGCTTCAGCGTGGCTCTACCACCTACCAAATAGTACCTACTTGCATTGTTGCGTTTCGTTTGGTCAGTGAGAGCGCTGGAAGACCACCTCTCGCCTCTCGCTAACCTCCCATTCCTCTACCTCCTACCCATTCCCCACCAACACAGACTGGCAACGCACTTGGGACTCCTCTAACGTTGCTAGTGTCTATGGACAGTGGTGATCACTTAGTATCAGGTGACCACCTATTCGTTTGCCTCCTATGAGATAAAAAACACCTCTTGTGTGAAAGTGATCCACTGAAACCTACACGAAACCAGTGATTCTGGGAAAGCATATATCGCTCCCGGATGAGGTACAAATGCTCTCAACCAAAAAGTCTTGCAGTTCTTAACTGCTATAGGACTAGGCAGGAACCAGTGAAACAAAGACTAAATATAAATCAAATATATACTGCATGATTTTCCTGAAAGGTTTTATTATGAACGCAGTACTTTGGCAGTGAAGCGTCTTCAAATAGATAGGCATTTCTAAAAATGATTGAAATATTTTGCTTATTCCTAAACACTTGCAACATTTTTAAAACAAAGTACATACACGATAGATTTAGATTCTTAATATATGTATAGATAGATTTGAGAACTTAATATGTGAACCAGGAAGCAAATGCGACTGTTTTTCTCACCTTCTTCTTAGCTATGAATGGGCCCTTCATAGAGTGAACTGATTTCAGATGTCTCAAGATATCAATACGATTATGGCATACATATTCACACAAGCTGCAATTGTATATCTTATAATGATTCTCTCTATGCTCTGTCAAGGAATCCTTTGGCACATAGCCATAACATATCAGGCATTGACTGTAGTTGGTTTTCTGTATGATACAAAAATTAAAGTATTAAACCATGTATATTCCGTATACACACCACGTACACCCCGTATACACACCGCGTACACTCTGTATACACACCGGGTACACACCCTATATTCACATAAGTATAGTATTTGGAGTTTTTGGCGGGATTTTAGTCTGTAATGTAGTAGATTTTATATTTTATTCATAAACTTGTGTTATTTCACTCTATATTTTGTAAATTTTGGTGGTGTTTTACGTAATATGGTTAGTTTATTGTGAATAAGTGAAGTGAATGTAAAATAATACCATGGAGCATGAAATTCTGAGATGCCACAAAAACTCCCTGGAAGGTTCTAACAAGGGATCCACCATCTTGTTAGAATATTGACTTGCACGACGCAATATCGAAGTGATTACACGACACTTGTAATATTATTGACTACGCGACAATGGCAGTAATAATCTGAAAGATTGATTGCCAAAAATAAAGTTTAAAAAAAAGTATAGAATCATTGTGAACGCAATACGCGGTGAGTATATATGGTATACGCGATGTGTATACAGGGTGTACGCGGTGTGTATATGAGTTGTACGCGGGATATATACGCAGCAAGTAACTAATAATCCCATCCCCGTATTAAATTCTAAAAGGTATTTTTTTTTTCTCGAAATGACTACGCTATTGATCCATCAAGGTCTTAACAGCTTCACCGGACTACTAAAGCGAGCGCTTAAGGCACTCAGCCGATTTTATTATGGCAACCAGCTCAAGGGTGCACGGCACACCTCGGCTTGGCTGTTACCTGTTGCATGCAAAATCGCGACCTATCTTAGCTAACCTAGCTAACTATTCATATATGTATGAATTGTTGAACCGTATATGTGTATCAAGCATACAGGCCTCAACAACTCTTCCATATATTTATTAGCGGAAAATTGAGAGTTTTTCAGTTCGATAAGGGAAAAAAAGTAAACCCTTCCACTTTCATGTGTAAGCGTGTAGGCATGCACGTGTGTGGAGGTGATCGTGTAGTGTTGTAGCGATGATGTATATTTGTGTGTCACCGTATCGCGCAAGCAACGCATTCAAGGGCTCCCTACCGAGGGATCGAACCTAGGCTTGAGCCGCTGCCGTGGGAGGCCTAATCGGGTGAACTAAAAAGTAACTTAAAACGTAGTCCTACCACTTACCTCTTTATGCAAATTCTCATTATGTTTCTCCAAATCAATGTAGCTCTTAAAACCTTCCAAACAGAGTTCACATTTCGCTGTCGCGTCAACAAACGCGGATGCCAGTTTTCTCTTCTCCCTGTATTCGAGTAACTCCGTTTCGTTTATGTGTGTCGTACTGTAATATTTCATACTCCTGAACTTCGCTTTGATATTTCTCTTTAAAGTTTTTGACTCTCTGTTCGTTTTAGTATCATTGTCTCCGTTTTCTATATCGCATGCTGTGACGTTAAATAGTACGTTGTTCAATTACTTGATACTTTCATTTTTAAATTTTGCTTATATCTCTATTTTAAATTTTCTATAGCCTTTTTTAACTTTGATTTTGGCAACCAATCTTTAAAATTATTACTGCCATTGTCGCGTAGTCAATAATATTACAAGCGTCATACATTCATTTCAATATTAAGCGTCGCGTGAATCAATATTCTAACAAGATGGTGGCTCCCTTGTTAGAACCTTCCAGGGAGCTTTTGTAGCATCTCAGAATTTCATGCTCTGTGGTATTATTTTCCATTAACTTCACTTATGCACAATAAACTAACAATATTGCGTAAAACACCACCGAGTTTACAAAATATAGAGTCAAGTAACACAAGATTATGAATAAAATATAAAATCCACTACATGACAGAATAAGATCCCCCCAAAAAAAACTTTTAATCGCCTTACATTTAGTTTTACAATTTATAAATGAAGGGGCAAATATATAAGACCTGTTGTGATGCCTATAGATCAAATGTAACGTCCCAACTTATTACTTATATTAGATTATAAGATGAAAAAGTGAGTTTGTTACGTGACTTTTTTTTTTTTATGCCATAAAGGCAGCAAACAGGCTGACGGCCCACCTGATGGTAAGTGGTTACCGTCGCCTATGAACAACTGCAACACCGAGGGCATCGCTGTTGTGTTGCTGACCTTGAAGAGCGCGTATCAGTCCCTTCTTGAAGAGCCCCATATCATAGCCCTGAGGAAAAACCGTGCCGGGCAACCCATTCCACAACGTCAGCGTACGCATGAGGAAGGTTCGAGAGAACCTCACGGTAGTCGCGATTTTGCTGGCTTTTAAGGTGTGTGGATGAGCAGCCAACCATTGGCGAGAGGTGCGAGTTTGAAAAGGTGAAGACGGTACCATATTAAATAGTTCCTCAGAGCACTCTCCATTATACATGCGGTAGAGCATACATAGACAGCCAATGTCTCTACGAAGTTCTAATGTCTCTAGTCCGCGTGTTAAATCGGGATCTTCAACAATACGAATAGCTCGCCTTTGGACGGAATCAAAAGGAGAAAGCTGGTAGGCAGGAGCACCAGCCCAGATGTGTGAGCAGTACTCCATATGAGGACGTACCTGCGCTTTGTAGAGCACAAGTCGTTGTCTTGATGTGAAGTACTGCTTGGTCCGGTTGAGAATACCAAGTTTCTTAGATGCTAACTTGGCCTTCCTTTCCAAATGACTCCGGAATTGTACATCGCTAGATATGTTGACGCCAAGGATCCCGATAGTACTACAAATATTTAGGGAAGTGCTCTGGAACTTAGGTGCTATGACGAATGGGGTTTTTTTCGTGGAAAATGCACATACTTGCGTCTTAGAGGGATTGAATTGGACAAGATTCGCCTCTCCCCAATCAGAGACCCTGTCCAGCGACCTTTCAACCTCGGACACAAGGTTAGTCCGATTTCGCTCCACAAGCATCTGAGAAATATTTGCACGACCCGAGTATACGGCATCTCCTGTGCTGTCGTCTGCATAGCAATGAATATTAGGAATATCCAATAGATCATTGATATGCAGAACGAAAAGTGTAGGAGATAGCACAGAGCCTTGTGGGACACCAGCATTAATTGCCAAAGCATCAGAGGTGTGGCCATCGACTACAACTCTTATGCTACGCCCAGACAAGAAGCTCAATACCCACGTGCAGAGATTCTCAGATATACCATAGGCCTTTAGTTTGGAGATGATAGCCTTATGCCAGACTCTGTCAAAGGCCTTTGCGATATCTAGGCTAACTGCCAAAGCCTCCCCCTTACTTTCTATAGCTTCAGCCCATCTTTGTGTTAGGTAAACCAGAAGGTCACCAGCCGACCGGCCATGACGAAAGCCATATTGGCGGTCGCTGATCAATGACTGCTGGTAAATGAAAGAATATAGAAGAAGACTAGAACCGAATGAGGTATGGCTGTATTATCTGAGGAATTTATGTATGAGTGAGTGTGTTGAAATCCCGCTACTGACAAGATACATTTTCTTCCATAATCCATACTAATATTATAAAGAGGTAATATTTCTGAGTTTGTGTCATTGTGAATTTGTGACGTTGTAGCGGGTAATCTCAGAAACTACTGGTCCAATTTGAATTTTTTTTTTATTATTATATAGCTCAAATATCGAGGAAGGTTATAGGCTATGTATCGTCACGCTAAGACCAATAGGAGCGGAGCACCAATGAAAAAGGTTTTAAATTCGATTTTTTTTTTTTCCTCTTGAGAGCTTCCTCTGCATGTTAGTGTCAGCCCAAAAGTAACTATTACTACGCGGACGAAGTCGCAGGCTAGTTTATTATAAGTTCACTCAAATAACACAGGGTGATACAGATACTTGAAATCACTTGACACTATGATAACAATATGTGTTAGAGCCACATTGAAGCTATTACTGGTTTCAGTATGAATGTGTCAACTTGCCCTCGGTGCTACCACCCGACATACAGAAACACCGACGTCAAGTAACAGTGCACGCATTGTTGCGTTTCGTTCTTCCTTTCCCAACACAAGCAGGCAACGCAACTGCGACTCGCCTGGTGTTGCAAGTGTCTATGGATGATGGTGGTCACTTAACCAGGTGACCCACCTGTTCATTTGGCACTTATGATATAAAAACATTCAACTTTAGAGACAATATATGTATCCAAGTGACCAATGAAGTAAACAAAAGGATATTTATCAAATAGTTTTTGAGTTATGCACACAATACTGCAGAATTTATGTTATTTTATCTATATAGAGTCTATCATACTAATATCTATACTAATATTATAAAGCTGAACAGTTTATTTATTTGAACATACTAATCTCAGGTACTACCAGTGGCGGATTTGCCCTAAAGCCTAGAAGGCCAGGGCCTAGGGCGGCCAGATACTAGGGGCGGCTAAACGTGACAAAAACTTCAGTTACACAGGAGTGGAAGGTACTTACTATGTGGCCTGGGGCGGCCAAGACTACAAATCCGCCACTGGGAACTACTGGTCTGATTTGAAGAATTCTTTCAATTTTGTATAGCTCATTTATCGAGGAAGGTTATAGGCTTTATGTCATCACACTAGGACCAATAAGAGTGGAGCATCAATGAAGAATATTTCAAAATCGTTTTTTTTTTTTGTTTTCTTTTGAGAACTTCCACTATGTGTTAGGGATAGCCCAAAGAAACTATTCCACACGACAGTTGCAGACAGAAAACAGTTTTATTTATATATATAAAAATAGCTTGTAACACTCACTGAGAGCTTTTACACCTGTTGATTCATCCACGTCCAGACACTCTTCCACTTTAAAGGAGTCATCGTAATTCTGCATTTCAGAGAGAGGGATGTCATCTGTATAGCTCTCAGTTTTGACTTCAACCAGACCGCAATCGATAAAGTTGTCATCCTTGGACGATACAACGGCCTCAGAGATGACAGTCTCGTAAGTCATTATATGGTGGGTTGTAATGTGTGAAAGACTTTGATTTAATTTCACCTGGAATAGTAACCCATTAAAAATATTCTTATAAAATATCATTTACACAAAGGTTCAAGATTTATCTATAAGTTTTTATATCACTTGCAAGATTGTTTACTGATGGCTTATTGTGATTTAGAAAGAGTAAAGTTATTATATTTGTCCATTACCAAGGTTTGGCTGACAAGTGTCCTTATTACGCCGAATTTTTTTTTTTTCGAAATGACTACGCTTTTGACCCAGCAAGGTCTTAGCAGCTTCACCGGACTACTTAAGGGTACCGGTGAGATTCGAACCAACGTCCCCGTCGATACGAGTAAGTCGACACACGAACGATTGTGCCAAGACGAACTAACGCCGGAATTTATTATATGGATTTTATACCAACAATGCTGTCTGTTAAAAATTTTTTGGAGTTTTTGCCGGGATTTTAGTCTGTCATGTATTGGATTTTATATTTTATTCATAATCTTGTGTTATTTGACTATATATTGTGTAAATTTGGTGGTGTTTTACGTAATATAGTTAGTTTATTATGCATAAGTGAAGTGAATGTAAAATAATAACACGGAGCATGAAATTCTGAGATGCCACAAAAACTCCCGAGAAGGTTCTAGCAAAAGATCCACCATCTTGTTAGAATATGGTTTCACACGATGCTTAATATTGGAATGATCACACGAAGTTTGTGATATTATTGACTACGTGAGAATGGCAGTAATAATCGGAAAGATTGATTGCCAAAAATAAAGTTAAAAAAAAAAAAAAAAAAAAATGCTGTCTGTGTAAACATAACATTCAAATTGCTTTATCAGCCACTCCTACTAGTGTTACGCGGCTCGCGTGGACTACCTACCCTTTGATAAATGCCGCCAAACACACGGCGCCTGCACCTACTTGAATTTTGTATTTAACATATGAATATTTATGTAATAAAAAAATAAATAAACAGTAATTATTTTATAGAACAAATTTGTAATGCTTTATCTTTTTAACCGACTTCAAAAAAAGGAGGAGGTTATCAATTCGACTGTATGTTTTTTTTTTATGTTTGTTACCTCATAACTTTGGACTGGCTGAACCGATTTTGAAGATTCTTTTTTTATTTGAAAGCTAGTGCTTCCCGTGTGGTCCCATTTTGGTCCAGTTCTGTCAACGGCATCCAGTGCAAAACCGTATAAGTGTTAAATTTGCATTTGGTGTGTATACGACAAATAGACGAATAACTCAATATCATGCCAACCAATTTCGATGATTCCTTTTTTATTGTAAAGGGTGTTCTTCAAGGGTAGTTTGATGAGAGTTTGGTTAGGTTCTGATTATGGGATCCCTGACAAAGTAACACAACTTTCAAGAAACAAGTCTACTCCTTTCTTAAGGGCCGGCAACGCATCTGTGATTCCTCTCGTGTTGCAGGTATCCATGGGCGACGGTGATCACTTACCATCAGGTGACCCACATGTTATAGAAAAAAAAAAATTATGTACACTAAAAATGGAAAAATAAGTAAATTTTCAAAAAAAAAGAATTAACCGACTTCAATATTAATCA
>JACEII010000154.1:449424-494576 GCA_014332785.1 Antheraea mylitta | reverse complement strand
TACGGTTGAGAAAATGTAAACATGCCGATTTTCTTCAATGTTGTCTAAATTACAAGGTAAATTACTTGAAGTTATACGATGATACATGTATTATAAAGGAGTGGAATTGTGAACTGGCTCGCAACTTCTCTTCTTTGTATGATATTAAGTTCTTTACTAGTTCAAGAACTTTCACTCATTTTTTTGTATTGTACAATAAGTACAATTATTATTATACAAACCATTATTAAACAAATTTTATAATTCTAAAAATCAATATTTTCTTTAAGTTTAATAATATTTGTGTAATTAACTTATAATAAATAATTTTGTAGTGAATCTTGATTTCCCTCTGTATTAGTTATTGTCGCTGGACCTCAATAATGAAGGTAGAAATATGTTAGCCATTAATAATTCGTTATCTGTATTTCTATAGGCATATTGTTAAAATCTAATAAAACAAAAACAATTTTTTCTGCACTTGTTATTTACAGAGGATCGCATTTTAACCTTAAGCACTCGTCTTAGTAGTCCGGCGAAGTTGTAAAGACCTAGGTCAATAGTATAAATAGTAAAAAAGTATCACTCTTTAATCATCCCCTGTTTCTACATAACATTGTAATTCATATTATTTAAGGTAACATGCAACTCCATACTTTATTATCAGTACTTTGCAATCATTTTGCTGTTATAAACAAGAGATAGCTCCTGCTGTTTTGAAAGGTAAAAATTATTCATTTCACAGGCTATTTTAGTGGGTATAAATTAAGTTGAACAAGGTGTCTTACTGAATAACTTTTTTTTTCTCGATTTGACCACGCTATTGATCTAGTAAGGTCTTAACAGCTTCATCGGACTCCAGCTTACTGAATAACTTACCATGTTTCAAATACCTTTATAATATAGGCTAATAGGAAGATTACGTCTTTCAGAACTGAGTTTAAATTTTAATTGAGCCATCTATTCCAATATATTTTAAAATAAATGAGTCAGAGAATATAAAATAAAAAATTATATTTTAGGTGAAGATTAATTACTGTCATTGCCATTATATGCTGAAGAAAAAGACAGTTTTAAGAATTAAATACACCAAATCTGCCTCCTAATGAATGATAAGGTAAATTGGATCCTTTTATTAATTAAATGTAACAAAAAATATCCTAATTCTCTATCTTTAGATTAGGGTAACTTATCTAAATATATATATATATATAATTTTGTAGGTGGTAGAGCCCCGCTGAAGCTATTTTTGGTTTCAGCATGATTGGGTCGGCTCCTCCGGGGTAGTACCACCCCTCTCACAGATAACCGACGTGAAATAACAGTGCTTGCATTGTTGTGTTTCGTTCGGTCAGTGAGAGAGCCGGAGGCCCACGTCCCTTCCTCTTTCCTTCTTTCCCTTTCCTTCCCCTCCCCATTCCCCCATATACAGGCTGGCAACGCACTTGCGACGTCCCTGATGTCGCTAGTGTCTATGGACGGTGGTGATCACTTAACATCACGTGACCCACCAGTTCGTTTGCCTCCTTTGATATAAAAAAAAAGTCCAGTGTTGTGATGTTTTTCTCCGATTTACTTTGAAACTATCCATTCTACTTTCATGAAAGTTGGAATTTATATATAACTAGCTATTAATACTTTATACAGTATAACTTTATTCTATTTTCAGACTGTAGGAGACAGAATTGATGGAAGCCATAATTTTCAACATAGTCGAATGGAAGTAATTTCTATATTACCCAAAGCAATTGACGATCAAACAATGTTAATTAAGATGGAGCCCGAATCTAGTGAAGAGTTGGATAACACACATTTAGATATAAAACAAGAAAGTAATGTAACTCAGCCATCAGTCGAAACTAAGACATTGAAAGAGAAAACTTTGAAAATGGAGGTACATAATATCCTTTCCAGTGTTTCTGATAATTATCAATTGGTAATTATCATCCTATTTATATCTAAGTAATTCTTAAGTGAAATATTAATTGATAATCATATGATTAAAAGTTAAAACTAATGAACGAAATACTTTTCATTTGGAATTATATGGTACATCCTTTCCTTTTTTGTATTTGTGGTAATTTTGAAGATTTTTTGATAAATTTAGCAGGTACGGATAGAAACCTAGGGTTTTCCCGACCTGGTGCCAGGGTCCGCTTTCCTACTAAACTTCCTCCATTTAGCCCCATCTTCGGCATCCTTCTGTGTGAGGTTACTTTCCCTTAAGTCCAACTTCACCACGTCCTACCAGCGTTTTTAGGGCCTGCCACGAGACCTTGGGCTTTGTACAGTCATGGTACGGATATAGACTGAAGAAAAAAAATGTTATAATATTCAGGAATCAAACCAGACTCCTATATTACTTTTACAGTAGCTAAGCCCCGATCACAACATACATATATTTTTAAAGTATACATTACCACCACAGTAATAAGAAAATATGGTTTCTTGTCAGTGAGGAATGAGCTCAATGCATATTAGTTACAAATTCAAAAAGAAATAATCCATAGGAATATATTATCCAGAAGACAATCCTATAATAGCATTTGTACAGCAATTTAAGAGTTGGTTGAATTCTTTCATCGTAGTGTAGTGAAGAGCCCGAAATAACTGATTCTTCTAACCGAACACACCTATCTGAGTTGCAGCATTCAATAGTTTCATTCTGTTGTCTATGATCGACTTTGAAACAACTGATATGCATAAAAGTTGGCAGTTATCTATAATTTGGTCTATCTTAAGATATGGAATTATTTATATTTGGATTAATAGCCTCTATATTTTTTTAATATGTAATTAAAAAATTGTCAATGTTGGTTATTGTTATTAACTGTAAGTTTCATCTGTCTCAAACAGATGGCGCTTTTAACTAATTTGGTGTCAGAAACTGTAGAACTGACTGATATAGACATTTTATAGGTGGCGCCACATTTTATTTTAAAATATCTTTTTCATGTCCAGTTTATTTAGCTGTATTCACTACACTATAATAATGCTTTATCATAATTTTAATTCAACATGTAATCATTGACCATTTGCTCAATCTTTATTCAGAATAACTTTATTTTATTTTTAGACTGTAGGAGACAAAATTTATGGAAGTCATAATCTTCAGCATAGTGAAATGCAAGTAATATCTATATTACCCGAAATAATTGACTGTCGTACAGTATTAGTTAAAATAGAGCCCGAATCTAGTAAAAAGTTGGATAATACATATTTAGATATAAAAGAAGAAAGTGATCTTACTCAGTCATCAGTCAAAACTAAGAAATCAGAAGAGAAAACTTTGGAAATGAAGGTACAGAAATATATTTTCCAGTGTTTCTGATAATTATCAGTTGGTAATTATCATCCTATTTATATATAAGTAATTGATAAGTGATAAACATTAATTGATAATTAAATTAATAAAAATTAAAACTAATTAATAAAATACATTTCATGGAGGTATATCTGAACCTTTCCATTTTATTTATAGTAATTCTGTAATATTTTTGTATTATGATAATGAAAAAATAATCATAGAATATTCAGGAATGAAATCAGACCCCTTCCATATTACTTTTACAGTTTTAAACTAAGCTAAAGTCCGGTCACTATTTAGCTATTGTTTTAAACTATACATTACCACTACAATAATAAGAAAATAAGGTTTTATGTCACTGAGGAATGAGCTCAAAGCATATTAGGTGCAATTCAAAAAGAAATTATCCATAGGAATATAATATTCAGAAGATTATCTTATAGCATTTGTACAGCAAATTTCAGAGTTTGTAGAACTTACTAGAAGTATAGTGATGTGTAGTCAGAGTCGCTTAGAAACAATCCTACCATCATGCTATGGTTTCTTTCACCCAAAGCCAAATTTATATGTATTTCTAGTTTTGTCGATTCATGTGGTATCCAAATGTTTTAACTTTTAAGCTATCTTTGTAAAGTTCAAGATTTTCTTAAGGTTAAAAGATTTAAGAGGATAAAAAAAGAGCCAACATTGGATGATAGTTCAACAAGTAAGCAAGAGGTAGGTGTGCTGACGAGAGAGGAGAAGGGGAAAGAGAGAGAATACCTCAGGAACTATGACAAGTATGAGAAGAAACCTTTTAGATGTGAGAAATGTATTATGGTATTTGATCATGAAATCAACTTGAAGCTTCATTTGGAGAAGAAACATAATCATGTGAGTTAAATATTTGTTTATCTACCATTTTACTTGTATTTTTAATGAAATTCCTCCACATGTGTTACCAGGACTCTGTACCGATAGAAGCATACGATACAATTGAGTACCTACATTTCAAAATAAGCTGAGTCCAATTTTGGTATGCCCTAATAATTCACAATATATTTTCAAAATCATTCAATTTTGTACATGTCAAATATTAATATTATAAAGAAAAACGAAAACTTTATAAATTGCTGAATTTGAACTTCATGCATTGTGTATAAAAAATTGAGGCGTCACTGGACGCCTGGCAGATGTGAAACATCGAAATTGTTTTATATAAGTTATATGCATAAAAGAACAGATTACGACAGGAATCAGCTATGGCATAATGAAAATATAAAGCATTACAAACTTGTTCCATAAAACAATGACTGTTTATATATTTTATTACATAAATATTCATGTTTATTAAATATAAAAATTCAACTAGGCGCAAGCGCGGTGTTTTTGGCGTCATTTTTTTCGTCGCCACGCTGACAATCAGGTTTACCCTCCGCCTATAGATGTTTCACGTCAAAAACTGAAAATCTCGAGAAAAATTATAACTGTTATATGGAGAAATAAAATTGGACTTAGCTTATTTTAAAGTTCTTTGGCTTAATCAGTCTCCACTTCACCTTCTTCCACCATTCCTAACGGCTAACTATGGATGGATTAATAACATTTCTTTCATTCTGATAAGAACACTCCCAAACAGTGTGAATAACATTTCCTTACCCTCTCGTCACCAACCATAGATTGAATTAGAGCCCGTAGACAGTAGTCATCCTTTGGGGTTTTTTGGATAGTCCTTAGCTAAAGTTGACTCCAGAGAGAAAGCTAAAGAAAAATACATTTTTAGCATTATATTTCCTATTACAATTATCCCATTACAATCTTTATTCAGAATAACTTTATTTTATTTTCAGACTGTAGGAGACAAAGTTGATGGAATCCATAATCTTCAACATATTCAAATGAAAGAACTATTTATATTACCGGAAATAATTGATGATCAAAAAATATTAATTAAAATAGAGCCGGAATCGAATAAAGAGTTGGATAACACACATATAGATATAAAAGAAGAAAGTAATGTAACTCAGTCATCAGTCGAAACTAAAAAACCAGAAGAGAAAACTTTGAAAACGAAGGTACAGAAATATATTTTTTACTAGCTGACCCATGCAACTTCATCTGCATCAAATGGGTTATCGCTGGTTTCAATTGTATTCTTAAACGCGAAAAAAATGAATTAAACTGATACCTAATTGCAGCCACAACTACCATTTCCAATTGTGAATCCAAACTATCCACGGACTCACTCAAACACATACCCAGATTATATGTGATTTTTTTTAAATAAACCTAGTACCCATTTGTAGCTTCATCTACCAGTATCAATTAAAATAAAAACTAACCTACATAAAACTCAATAAAGATCTCTACCACTTACTTTATCATAACTATCTTCAACTTGTATTAAAACCTTTTTATACTCTATTATATTGAAGAAAAATATATAAACACCGTGTCGAAGCGTCAAACACCGCGTCGAAGCGTCAACTGTCACTTGCTTGTAATTATTGTCTAAGAGTTAGAAACTGTTTCAAAAACGAATTTTAAATATATTTCCAGTATATTTTTATAAATAATCTCTGTACCACTCACAACATAGTGCCTATCACCTTTTGGTAATTTATCTATGTTGATATGTTTCTATTGTAGATAATTCTACCCTGTTACACTGAATATTTGACATTAAATTCATAATGTGTTTTTGTCACACTATTGACATAATTGCCTACATAGGCAGAGGTCATACCGGAAAGAATCAATCAAGCTAGCTTTATATGGCTCCCTGTCGTTCAGGCTGGTGCAGGTGCTGACCGGACACGGTTGTTTCGGGTGGTACCTGCACCGGATCGCTCCCAGGGAGCTAACCGCCGCCTGGCATGAGTGCGGCGCTGAGGAAGATACCGCACAGCACACTCTCTCTGAGTGTGGTGCGTGGGAGGTGGAGCGCCGCACTCTGGTGGCGGTGGTAGGAGAGGATTTATCGCTGCCGAGTCCATGCTCGGCAGCGAACAGGCGTGGCGAGCAGTGGCCTCCCTCTGCGAGGAAGTCATCTCGCAAAAGGAGGCAGCGGAGAGGGCCCGCGAGGCGGACCCCCTCAGTGACCGTCTTCACCATAGGAGGACCGGCAGGAGGAGGCGGCGCTTTGCCCAACTCCTCCTGCCACCGTAGCCGGACCTGAGGGGATGCAGTCGGGGGGCTCATCCCCTCATTGCACAGATCCGGCGGATGAGGGGGGGCAGCTGACGTGTACCCAGCTGCCTCTCTATAGGTAGGAGCCCGGCGGCAACCTTCCGCCGGGTGGACCGTTGGGGCGCCTATTCAAGGGGAATAGCATAGAACGATCCCTTGCCGCCCCAACATCACGGTCTGTCGGTACACCGTGGGGTTTTAGTCCGTGCGAGTCGGACATAACCCACTCTCTCCCCCGGGAGGGTGGGAATCCATAACGGGATTTCCGCACGTAAAAAAAAAAAGCTTTATATATTATATTCATCCGAACTATGTCCGAGCTACCTGGCTGCCAGTAAACGTTGCGTTTATTTGTGCATATCGTACCTTTACAGACAAAAATATTGATTTTTAAATAATTTTAGGATGTTTTTTTTACTAACTTTGAAACGTTATTAAAATGGAATTATTATTGAAAGACATTTTTAGTACAAATTTCACCTTTCAGACTAATTTAGTTATTTACTCAATATTTAGACCGATTTATTGCTATAAAAATAATATGTGTGTAGTATAACTTAATTCATAAATCAAAATTAATTAAATCAAAATGCGCATTAAAAATACAACGTTAATCAGCTACCAGGTGTCCTAAATTCTCTCTATTGATATATTGATAATTTGTGTAGGTGGTAGTGCCACGCTGAAGCTGTAACTGGTTTCAGCATGAATGGGTTGTCTCGTTCGGGCTAATACCACCCTCTTACAGAAAACTGATGTGAAATAACATTGCTTGTATTGTAGTGTTTCCTTCACTCAGTGAGAGCGCCGGAGACCAAACTCTCTTCCCCTTCCCTTACCCTCACCCTACCCCATATACAGGTTGGCAACGCACTTGCGACACCCCTGGTGTTGCTAGTGTCTATAGATGGTAGTGGTCACTTAACATCACGTGACCCACCTGTTCGTTTGCCTCCTATGATACAAAAAAATATATATTGATATTTTAAAGAATCAGGTATTCTAAAATTCTTGTTCTTCCAACGTTGCCGGCTCTTGTACCAAGGTGTCGCAAAAAAGTCTAGTTACGTTAACTACAAATTTTTATTTTTCGTTCTCCTGGAGAACCCCTTGCGTTTTATGGGACAAAAATATCAGTTATCACTGTGTTAAGTTTCGTTGAAATTGGTTCAGTACTTTCAGAGTAATACGGGTTTACATTCTAGACTTTAATCCTTTATCCTGAAAAACCCTTTGCGTTTTATGGGACAAAAAGTATATTTGATGTAATCTCGTAATATTAGTTATCACTATGTCAAGTTTCGTCAAGACTGATTCAGTACTTTCAGAGTGATGCGTTTTCATAGGGACAGACAGACAGACAAAAATTGTAAAAAGATTATTTTTGGCTTCTATATCGATAACATAGTCTACCCTGATTAATATAAAAAAAAAAAAAAAATAATGTACAGATTTCGACTTGTTACAGTTTTATTATAGTATAGATATGGCCCTATCCGCCAACGAAGGACCGGTGGGAGGAGGCAGCGATTTGCCCAACATCTCCCGCCGCCGTAACCGCATCTGAGGTAGTTGGTGTGTACCCGATCTGTCTTCCCATTAAGTAGGAGCCGGGCGGTCACCTTCCGCTGGGCAGAAATTTGGGGCGGCTATCCAAAGTGATTAGCATAGAACGATCCATTACCCCGACAATACGGTCTGTCGGTACATCTTGAGGTTTTTGTCCATGCGAGTCGCACATAACCCATTCTGTCCCCGGGAGTTGGGTATCCATAATGGATTTCTCCACGTAAAAATAAAAAAGGGGTGCTTAGAAAAAAATCTTATCATCGTGCATAGTATCTTAATAATATTTTCGTTGACCTAAAACTACGATTCATACGCATTCTAACCTTCGTCGATCCATGTGGTATCTGAATACTCTAGCTTTTAAGCCAATTATCCTTTGTAAATTTTAAGATTTTGTAAAGGTTAAAAGAGTTAAGAAGATGAAAAAAGGGGAAACTATGGATGAGAGTTTCACAAGTACGCTAGAAGTAACTGTGCTGACGAGAGAGGAGATGGAGAAAGAAAGAGAATATCTCAGGAAAGACAGCAAGTATCTGAAGAGACCTTTTAGATGTGAGAAATGTGTTGTGGGATTCGATCATGAAATCGTCTTGAAGCTTCATTTGGAGAAGAAACATAATCATGTGAGTTAAATATTCGTTTCTTGTCTTTTTAATGAAATTCTCCCACATCCGTTACCAAGACCCTGTACTTTAGAAGCATATGGTAAATTTGAGTCTTTGCATTTCAAAATAACCTAAGTCCAATTTTTGCTGTTCATAATATTTTAGGTTATTTTTCAATGTCATCCAATTTTGTGTATATAAAATTTGGAGATCATGAGAAGAACCTAAACACCTTCCAAACGTTTGTCTTTGAATTTCTAATATGGTGTATAAAACCTGAAATCTTAAGAAAAATTGTACATTTTATATAGAAAATTTAAATTGGATTGTGAATATTTTGAAATGCAATGACTCAATCGGTTTCCACCTCGGTTACCTCATGTTCGACTTCCTCCTTTCTCAAAAGAATTGTTGCAAAAGGAGAGGATAACCTTCGTTGCCCTCTCTCCACCAGCCAAAGATTAAAGTCCCATAGAAAGTGGTCATCTTCTGGGTCTTTTGGTTAATTCTCAGCTAAAGTTGATCTCAGAAAGAAAGCTGCTATAGAGGTTTAAATTTAGTTTTAGACATTTTTTTAATATTGTTTTTGGATTTGTAACGTAAAAAAAAATGTAGATATTTGGACTCCGAAACGACTCAACGAACTTCATGAAAGTTGGCATCTATGTGGTCCAACCTATAAGACAATTTATATTTCTATTAATGGCCTCAACATTTTTAAATTATAAATGAAATTATTGTCAATGTTGATTATTGTTATTAATTGTAAGTTTATTCAGTCTCAAACAAATGGCGCTTTTAATTAGTTTGTTGACAGAAAATTGTATGATCAATTGTTAAAGATATGTCATAGATGACGCCACATTTTAATTCAATATGTAATAATTCAGCCACAGCAGCAAAATAGTGTCAGCCTCCTAGCATTTATCAAATTTTTTTAATAGAAACGTATTAAGCACTGTGGCAGGACAACATTAGGCAACCGATTCAACTAGAAATCTTTAACATTATATGATGCATTAAAAAAATAATCGTTTACAGGCCGTCGGTGGTTACACTTGCAATATTTGTGAGTGTGTATACACAAGTGATATGGCTCTAAAGACCCATAATAAAAGACATTTTACAAGGTATGTTGTCTAAAACCATTCCGGGTGCCGTTTTCATTCATGATGATTTATTGTCGAAGATTATTAACTTCGGAACGTCGCTCGTAGATTTTGTCACCGGTCATTGATCCTAGGTTTATTTAAATTTGTATCCATACTTTTGAAAGTCTTAGAACAAACTTTATCTTAGGTTCTCTTTGTTGTCTATTAGTGTTTGTTTTGATAATATTATTTTATATGATAAACGTGACCATGAGCTATCACACGATTGAAGGTTGTCATTCTTTAAACAGTCGCGGTGTATATGCTATTCATTGAAGTAACTATTAACAAGTCGTAATAAAATAGACATCGATACTAGTTAATAATAATCGGAATTATAAACATAGTATGTTCTTGAAATATTGACGAATGTATTGTATCTGATACCTTTAGACAAGCAATTCTTGTATATTGTTATATCAGGATCTCGGAAACGGTGTCAGCGATTTCTGTGAAACTTAATATGTTGGTGGTTTCGGAGACGATAAATTGACCTAGATTTCATTCATAGAAAACTTTTTTTTAAATGATTTTTCAGGCAATGAAAAAATGTAGCTAGAATATAAAAATAAATTTCGCCGCCGCAGTCAAAACAAAAATAGCTCAGATGGAAATAGACTGCTTCGAAAATCCGTCTAACCGCAGTTCAATTCCGAGATCTATCATTTTTTTTATGCTTATTTTGTTGTAATTAAAGAATTATTTTATTATTATTATTATAAGAGACACATTTTTTCATATATATATATATATTTTTTTTTATAAAAAATGCTAAATTTGTGTGACAAACCTAACAGTTTATTTCAATTTAAAAATATTTTTAAAGAACCGCTAGCCTCGGTCGTACGGGTACTTTATTCAAATTACCAAAGTATCTTTCAATTGCAGATTTAAATGCGCGACGTGTAATAAGCAATATCTAGATGAGCGATCAGCTGTTGTGCACTACAGAGAGATACACAGTCCAGTTTCACATAGTTATAAGTGTAAATTTGAAAAATGTGACTTCGAAACCAGGTGAGAGATCTTTTTTTCTCGAATTGACCACGCCGTTGACCTAGCGAGGTCTTAACAACGTCACCGGACCACTAAGGCGAGCGCTTAGGGCATTCAGCCGACTTTATTAGACAACTAGCTCAAGGGTGCACGGCACAACTCGGCTTGGGCTGTTGACTACATACATGCGATTCGCGACCTATCTGAGTTAACCTAAGCTACATATTCATACATATATGAGTTGTTGGAACATATATGTGTACCGAGCATACATACCTGAACGACTCCTATATATATTTCGTATCGGATAATTTTCTAAACTATTTCAGTTTGATAAGGGAAAAAATAAAACCCTTACATTTTCATGTGTAAGCGTGTATGCGTGCACGTGTGTGGAGGTGATATATGTAATTTTGTCGCAGTGATGTAGGATTATGTGCTCCTGTATCGCGCGAGCAGCGTACTCAAGGTCTCCACGCCGAGGAAACGGACATAGGCTTGAGCCGCTGGGGGCGGGGGGGGGGGGGCTAATCTGGTGTGAGAGATCTTTTGTAATTATAAACTGAAGTATGATTAGGGCAATTAATGTTGAGAGTTGATATTCTTGGATTTAGTATCCTCCTAAGCTAGGTATTATAGTTTTTTTTTATTTTTTTCGAAATGACTATGCTATTGACCCAGCAAGGTCTTAACAGCTTCACCGGACTACTAAGGCGAGCGCTTAAGGCACTCAGCCGATTTTATTTTGGCAACCAGCTCAAGGGTGCACGGCACACCTCGGCTTGGCTGTTGCCTGTTGCATGCAAAATCGCGACCAATCTTAGCTAACCTAGCTAACAACTATTCATATATGTATGAGTTGTTGAAACGTATATGTGTACCAAGCATACACGCCTCAACAACTCCTCCATATATTTATTATCGGAAAATTGAGAGTTTTTCAGTTCGATAAGGGAAAAAAAGTAAACCCTTCCACTTTCATGTGTAAGCGTGTAAGCGTGCACGTGTGTGGGGGTGATCGTGTAGTGTTGTAGCAGTGATGTATATTCGTGTGTTACCGTATCGCGCAAGCAACGCACTCAAGGGCTCTCTACCGAGGGATCGAACCTAGGCTTGAGCCGCTGCCGTGGGAGGCCTAATCGGGTGTATTTTAGTCAGTACATGTATCTGGCTTGTAATACACTACAGTATAACATTTATTTCATAGAATCATGCCTACAATGTTGTATTGACTTTACAGCGATTGTGGTTCAGTATTCAATACTGGCTTAAAATCTTGTGACTAAGTCGGAACCATTCCGAAATAAAGATGGTATTAAATAGCTTTTTTTCATCATAGGATGCAAACAGGTGGGTCACCTAATGTAAAGTGATCACCATCGTCCATAGACAATTGTAACACCAGGGGAGTCGCAAGTGCGTTGCCAGGCTGTATAGGGTGTTGAGAGGGGGGGGAAAGGGCTGAGGAGGAACGTAACGAGTGGTGGTCCTTCGGTGCTTTCAATAACCGAACGAAACGCAACAATGCGTGCACTGTTAGTTGACGTGAGTGTTTCTATGTGTCGGGTGGTACTACCCCGGACGAGCCGACTGCCAGTAATTTCTTGATTGTGGCTCTACCACCTATAGTAACATTTTCGAGTTGAAAATCTGTCGGCAAGCACCTGTTGATGTGTTCCGTCATACGCACTTGCGAACCACTCCCCCCCCCCCACCTGTAGGTTTTGGGTGTTTACCATCTTAAACCCAATGATATTGTAACTAAAAAGCTGTATATACGTTACTTACATGATATTTTGACCAAACGAATGTCACGATAACGCACACATACGTAAAGTATTATTGTAACGCCACACTGTCTTAGATAAATGTGTAAGTAAGATGGCATATTCTCAATATCGGTGGTGAAAAAGAAATAGTTATATATTGCATACTCCCGTCCATTACATACGTATGTGGAACGTGGAAATTTACACATCGCGTAAAAAACAGAATAAGATCTTCTTCTGTTTTTTTTTTTATATCAAAGGAGGCAAACGTACTGGTGGGTCACGTGATGTTAAGTGATCACCACCGTCCATAGACACTTGCGACATCAGGGACGTCGTAAGTGCGTTGCCAGCCTGTATATGGGAGAAGGGGGAGGGGAAGGAAAAGGAAAGAAGAAAAGAGGAAGGACGTGGGCCTCCGGCTCTCTCACTGACCGAACGAAACACAATGCAAGCACTGTTATTTCACGTCGGTTATCTGTGAGAGGGGTGGTACTACCCCGGAGGAACCGACCCATTCATGCTGAAACCAAAAATAGCTTCAGCGGGGCTCTACCACCTACAAACAAGTCAACCAGTCTTCTAGTATACTATTACTGCCATTGTCAAGTGAGTAACGATATTACAAGTTTCTTGATATAACTTCAATGAACTAACAAGATGGTGGCCGCCATGTTAGATCTTTCCTGGGAGTTTTTGTGGCAAGTCCGAATCCATGCTCCGTGGTATTATTTCCGATCCACTTCACTTGTGCACAATATCCGAACTATATTACGTAAAGCACAACCAACATTAAACAATATAAAGCCAAATAACACAAGATTATTGATAAAATATAAAGACCACTACATGGCATTCCAAGATCCCGCCAAAAACTCAAAAATAACGAAGTATGGAAAGAAGTATTGTTAATTTAAAAAAGTAAAAAAATACGACATACCATAATTAAACAAATTTGCTTGATGCTCTTACCTATTCATTAAAACTGAAGTGAAAAGGGGCAGAATGTTGCCAGAATGAGCGACAATCGATGATCGAAATAAGTAACAACACGGGTGGGTCCAAAAGGTGCTAGGAAGAGAGGAAGACCCAAAACAAAGTGGGAAAATGACATAAGATATGTCGCAGGAAAAAAATAACTAACGGAAGCGACAGATAAAAACCGTTGGAGTAGTTTGGAGGAGGTCTTCGCCCTCGTATGAGGAGTTCGTGCTTATTTCAAATTCCCAAAATTAATTTTAATTTTTTTTTTATGTGAAGCATCTATAGGCGCCGGGTAAAACAGATTGTTGGCGTGGCGACGCATGACGAAATTTGCACTATTAACGAAATACTCAAAAACATTGAAAACCATATTGGTATTATAATAAGATTTAAACTATTGTGTAGGCCACTCATTCGTAGTGTTACGCGACATGCCCCGACGACGTAATGCCCTTTGATAAATGCCGCCAAACACACCGCGCCTGCGCCTAGTTGAATTTTTGTATTTAATAAACATGAATATTTATGTAATAAAATAAAAATTGTCGTTATTTTATGGAACAAATTTGTAATTCTTTATCTTTTCATTATGCCGTAGCTAATTCCTATCGTAATCTGTTCTTTTATGCATGTAACTTATACAAAACAAGTTGATGTTTCACATCTCCCAGGAGTCCCGTGACGCCTCTTTTTTATAGTATATAAACTAAATATGTGGAATGAAATAAAAGGCTTTTTTCATTTATTTTATATGTTGCTTAGATATTAGCGGATTATCGGGACAGACGTCAAAATTAACAAGGCGATGTCGAAGCGCTTATGACGTATCTACAGCTTTCTGTTATCTTCAATCAAATCGTTACTTAACATTAGCCAAGGTTAAGGTCAAGCGCTGAAATTTATAATAATCAGTGTTTTTAGAAAGATTATAGATGTGAAGTGAACTCCTTATGGGATGGCTTTGAAATACCGATCGAGAATCTTTTTGTGTAACGGAAAGTAGTTTTGGTTGCAAGTTTGTCAAATTTAATGAAATTTGTAGGTCCCATAGAGCATACACTTACCATGTGTCGAGGCACAACCAGGAACCGTGTAAACACTGTGGGAAACTGTATATGCGGGGAGCGAAGCTAAGAATGCATATAAAGTAAGATTTACATAAATATGTATACTTTTTCTTACTACATATTGATAACTGTATATAATTTTGTATATCTAGTTACTGTAGAAATAGAAACAATTATTGATTTAGAAAAAAAAGAGAACCGCCCAATTGAGATAAAAACTGTTAAGAATAAATTCTAACAATTTATCGCTTTTTAAATAACCGCAACGAGTTCGGTCAGAGCTGCCACACGCTACGACGGCCAGTTGGTAGTTCATGGTGACATCTAACGTATAAAAACAATAATATCAAAACAAATAGTAATATACAACAAAGACAGCCTTAGTTAAAGTTTGTTATAAAACTTTTAAAAGCATGGGGACGATACCTTTAAACATAAAAAATCACGCCTAGATTCAATGAACAATTTTAAAGGGGCGCTTTTAAAGGTTAATCGTTACGTAACTACTTATCGTTGAAACTTCGCACGGTCAAACAAAGGGAAGCGAGGTGCGAGTTTTGGTGTGGGCCGCGGGTGGGACTGCGCGGTGTGATTCATTGCTTTCCTTATTATTATTCCATTTCACTTTTGCGTAAATCACCTGATGTGGAGTGTGTATATCACTTTTATGTTTTTCAAAATAATTATGTCAAATAATAAGCACTTATTTTTTAATTGGTTTAAAACGAGAATCGACTAATGATTATCACGTAAAAATATTGCTGGCGACTAAGCAGTCGCGCTGTATTTAAATTCCATCAAGTGGTAAATGGGGGGTCCACTACTGAGTGATCTTACCCTGCTATATCAGCACTTGTGAATTTCACTTGTCTTTACATTGGTAGCTAACCTGGTGGGATTAGAAAAAACCATACGACCGTGCCATGGTTTCTAAACAAAACATTGTTTACATTGTTTACTGGGTGCTCCACCTCTATCGCAATGTCTTGAACTAATGTCAATTGACGTAGTGTAAGAAACATAGTTTTCTTCGCTTTTTCTTTGATTTCCACGCATGTTAGGAAATTCGCGAGAGATTTTTCAAGAATCAAGGCAATACTATCACAAAAGCTTAGTGTGGTAGGGGGTAAAACTTTGCCTATTTTTGCTGAGAAAGGGGGAGGCACCTCAAGTGTTATCAAAATTTTACTTACGTAATACATTTAGGGCTCCCATATACGAATACACTTTGTACTTGTGGTGAATGGTTAAACACTAGCGGTATGCTAGAATATGACACTTCATGGTCGCATTTAACATACAAAATAATAATATCAAAACAGATACAAATAAACAACAAAGAGAACCTTAGTTAAAGTTTGTTCTATGATTTTCAAGAGTACAGCTACAAACCTAGGTGCAATTACCGTTGCCGAAAGCTGTGAAGGGCGACCCAGAGTTAATAGCTTTCGAGGACAATAAATCCTTTTGTTTCGTTAATATTTCGAAAGATTATCCTTTGTTACTTGGTCTTTCATTTTCACTTCAGCCGACGGCGGCCATTGATACTGTGCTTTAACAGACGAGTAGAGGTTTCAGTAATAGGTATTTTACCTATGAAATTGCCGTCTGCACTACTGGCCATTTTAAATCAAAATAATTTTGTTTGGATATGAATTCTAATTTCAAATTAATTTTATTTTAAAAACATGGAATTATTTTTCCAAAAGTAGTAATTTGTTTATTAATTAGTGTTACATTTTCATCGCATTTCAAACGCGATGCGTTGGCAAAGATGCATTGATTCCATGGGTAATTACTTCGATTAATACAAACAAAAAATACATGAAAAAATTCGTTTAAATGTTTTCACACAAAACGGTAATTTCATAGGTAAAGACCTAATATATATGAGTCACGTTTGCAATTGCTTCTCTTATATGTTGTTTTGCTGTATCCTACTAATGTTATTTATTTCCCCAGTGTATGATATATACTATATTATTTTTTACGTTACTTGTTTTCCTTATATATTATATTTCATAATTTTAATAGATATATGAGATAATTAAACTTATTACCTCTATGGTGGGTCTTTTTAATTATAATGCAAAATGTCCCGCGCCCGAGCGTCCATGGCGCGATTTATGAAACTACTAATTGTGTGTGTATAGTAGATACAGTTTGTACATCGTTTCTAATGTTGAAATTATAAACTGTCCCAGTACCGTACACAACAAGGCGCGCCTTTTCAAATGCGAGTTATGCGATAAACAGTACAAGCAGAGATTCGGCCTCTCTATCCATATGCAGTCCGCGCATGAGTCCGACAGCGCTGCATACTGCGAGCAATGTTGCATGCATTTCCGCACGAAACAGATACTTGCTCGGCATATGCGATACCATTCCAACCACGTTGAAAAGAAGTTAGTCGATTTTTTTAAAGTTCTAGATTAAGATAGATGATAGGAAAAGGATTATTAACTATCAGAGTAATTATAATAGAGATAATTTAAATTTAATCTATACATATAATAAGAATTCTAACTTAACTGTACTTTTTAGATTTTTGACAGTAATGACATATGACATTACATTATTCGAGACCCAATTGCATAATGTTTACAGAGCAAGCTACAAACGATCATGATTGAAGGAGATTTTGGCGGGATCTTAGGCTGTTATGTAGTGGATATTATATTTTTTATATCATATAATATAAATATAATAATATATATATATATATATATAAACACAGGATGGTAACGCACTTGCAACTCCTCTGAGGTTTCTAGTGTCTATGTATATAATATATATACATATAAGAGGCAAACGAACAGACGGGTCACCTGTTGTTATGCGATCACCACCGTCCATAGACCCTAGAAACCTCAGAGGAGTTGCAAGTGCGTTACCATCCTATATTTGGGGGAATGGAGACAAAGGAAGAGGGGTTAGAGGAGAGAGGAGGGGAGATGGGTCTCCGGAGCTCTCACTGACCGAACGAAACGCAACAATGCAAGCACTGTTACTTCACGTCGGTTTTCTGTGAGAGGGTGGTGCTACCCCGGGCGAGCCGACCCATTCATGTTGAAACCAATAATAGATTCAGCGTGGCTCTACCAACTACAAATATTTATTCATAATCTTGTGTTATATGGACTGTATATTTTGTAAATTTGGTGGTGTTTTACGTAATATAGTTAGTTTATTGTGCATAAGTGAAGTGAATGGAAAATAATGACGGAGCATGAGATTCTGAGATAGCACAAAAACCCCTGGAAGGTTCTAACAAGGGATCCACCATCTTGTTAGAATATTGAAATGGTCACAGGACGCTTGTAATATTATTGTACTATAACGTCCTTTGAAACAAAGCATTGACACTGGCAAGTGCTTCTGCGGAGCCAAAACAAAAAAAAGAAGAGGAATCATGATTGAAGACCTATTTTATTAATATATTCCTTTGCTTACTTTCTATGGCGACTCGTTTACAAAGATAGTTGGATCTAATACTACTGTACTATGAACTTCGATTCAAAAGTAAGTAAATAATATTGACACTTCAGGTACATGTGTGACGAATGTGGTTCAAAATACGTGTCGAAATGCAATCTCAGATATCACATAGAATGGGCGCATCTCAAGATATCTAGATATAGATGTCAGCATTGCTCCAAGGTGGGATAATGATTACTTTTTAAATAGCCTTATTTAGTGTTCTTTGGTGGGATCTTAGTCCGTTATGTGGTGGCTTTTATATATATATACTAATATTATAAAGCTGGAGGGTTGATTTCGTTGAACGCGCTAATCTCATTCTTTCAGTGTTAGATACCTCGGGGGAGGCTATAGGTTACATATTTTTACGCTAAGATCAATAAGTGCGGAGCAAAAATGAAGACTGTTTTAAAAACTTCTTTTTTTTCTTTTGAGAGCTTCCGCTGCATTTTACCGTTAGCTAGAGATGAAACGGATAAATGGTGTGCTAGATTTGGTAGTGGTAGAGCCAAGCTGAAGCTATTATTGTTTTCAGCACGAATGGGTCGGCTCGTCCGGGGAAGCACCACCCTCTCACAGAAAACCGACGTGAAGTAACCGTGCTGGCATTGTTGCGTTTCGTTCGGTCAGTGAGAGAGCCAGAGACCCATCTACCCTCCCCTTCCCCTTCCTCCTTTCCTTCTTGTCCCCCCGCCCTCCTCCCAAACACAGGCTGGTAACGCACTTGTGACTCCCCTGGTGTTGTAAGTGTCTATGGACGGTGGTGATCACCTAACATCAGGTGACCCATCTGTTCGTTTGCCTCCTATAATATAAAAAAAAAAGATACCGGATACCGATCATTCGGCCAACCTTGAAGCCGGATAGCCGATTATTCAGCCGACTTTGAAGCCGGATAGCCGATTATTCAGCCGACTTTGAAGCCGGATAGCCGAATATCTGGCCGAACATAGTCGAGTGGTGGCTCGTTACACGAGTAAATTACTAAGTGATCGGGTGATTTCGGGCGCTTTTGTTCATGAGTGACATTAGCGCTTTATTTTCTTCTTGAATTTATTGTTAGAGTTGTTAGAGTTATTGTAAGAGGTTATGAAAAAATATGTTGTTGTTGTTTGATTTTGTGGTAATTTTATTAGTGTTTTTTTGTATAAATCTAAGGTTAGGTATCAAAGAAAAATGTTTTTTTATATTATAGCAGGCAAACGAACAGACGGGTCACTTGATGTTAGGTGATCATCACCGTCCATAGACACCAGGACTCATCACAAGTGCGTTGCCAGCCTGTATTTGGGAGGTAGGCGGGGGGCGGGGGGGGGGGGGGGGAAGGAGGGGGGGGAGGGGGAGGGTAGGTGGTACTCCGGCTCTCTCACTGACCGAACGAAACGCAACAATGCAAGCACTGTTACTTCACGTCGGTTTTCAGTGAGAGGGTGGTGCTTCCCCAGACGAGCCGACCCATTCGTGCTGAAAACAATAATGGTTTCAGCTTAGCTCTACCACTTACTAGATGAAAAGAAGGTCAACTTGGGAAAAGCCTGCCGTCGGGGATGTAGCGGAGCTTGCTCATGCAACCCTGAGACATCCTCATAGTGCGGCGTAGGTTGTGGAGTGTTTTAGTCGACTTGAGTTCGACTCGGTTCCTAGTCCTCAAACGGGGACTTGACGAGTCTATGAGGAGGTTTCTCAACGTAATAAAAGGGGAAGGAAGGGAAGAGAAGAGGTGGGCCTCCGGGGCTCTCACTGACCGAACGAAACGTAACAATGCAAGCACTGTTACTTCACGTAGGTTGTTTATTCGAAGACAAACAAGCAAAGCCATCTGTTGCCTTTTTAATGCAGAGAAATTTTTATTTATTCATCCTAATTTGCCGTTAGTTTAGTTTCAGTATTAATTGTTTTGTTATGTTATTAACAATTAATAATTCTCTATGTTAGATAAAATGCCTTCAATGTTTATGTCGTATTTATTTGAAATCCGGTATCCAGCCGGATACTTATTTCTTATCCGATATTTGGCCGGATAGTCCAGTTGCCGGATAGTTACCGAATATCCGTTTCGTCTCTAGCGTTAGCCCAAAGAGTAACTATTCCACGCGGACGAAGTCGTGGGCAAAAACTAGTTCTATTCATAGTTTTGTTCTAGTGCATCCCTAATACTGTCTATCGTTCTAACAGGTCCTAGGAACAGGCAGATCCCTTCGACGGCATATAGCATTCGTTCATGAGAAAAAAAAGCTGCCAAAAGATAAAATCTGTGGTTACTGCGGCAAGGCATTCACTGTAAGTGAAGGGAACATGATCACACGGATAGGTCTATATTAAAACAGGGTGTGTCGTAAAAACGCACGATAGAAGTGAAAGTTTTGTATTACAGTAAAAGGAAAACTTGTGCGAAACGTCGATATTATATTGTAATTAACAAAGAAAGCTGTAATTTAGCGTTGTGGAATTCGAACCTTTGCTGCGCTGAATGTACCCTAAATGTTACTACTGAAACATGGTTTTAAAATAAAATCAAGGACGATTATGTGAGCATAACGCATTTTTCTTACGTGACGTTTTTTTTCTCAAGAGAAATTTCTTATGGGATGGCTTAGGTCTTTATGTGAATTACGTTTTTATGTGAAGAAGACTGGTGAGGGTAAACACTGTGTTGGGTAGTGTTGAAGATACAGGTTCTCGTCCGATCACCGAAATTAAGCATCGTGCGCGGTCAGTACTTGGATGGGTGACCGCCTGAGAACATTACTGACATTGGTTTTTTGTTATATTTATTTAGCCTAGGTCCGTTCCCTCTGCGTGGAGCCCTTGAGTACGCCGCTCGCGCGATACTCTGAGACAAAATCTTACATCACTGTAACAAAATTACACATATCACCACCACTCACGTGCACGCATTCACGCTTACACATTAAAGTGGAAGGGTTTTATTTGTTTCCCTTTATCGAACTGAATTAGTTTAGACATAGATATCCGACACGAAATACATAAAAGCGTATGCTTGTTACACATATATGTCTCACTAACTTATATACGTATAAATATATAGCTTAGCTTACATTATCTCAGTTAGGACGTGAATTGCGTGAACTAGGTAACAGCCCAAGCCGAGGTGTGCCGTGCACCCTTGAGCTATTTCTCAAAATTAAATCGGCTGTGTGCCTTAAGCGCTCGGCTTAGTAGTCCGGTGAAGCTGTTAAGACCTTACTAAGTCAATAGCGTAGTCAGTTTGAAAAAAAGTATTTATTTTAAAGATAATATTTCCCTGCAATATATAAGTTTCACTTTTAACGTTTGTTTTTACGACACCACAACGCAATTGCCATTGTTCTGAGTTGTCACTTCTGTAGGTAGTTTTTATGACTGCCTCCATTTTTTTTATTGTGACTCGTGTATTTTACTATTTTTATAGACTGCTTGGTATCTTCAAACACACATACGGACACATACTGGAGAAACGCTTCATAAGGACACAGAAACTGACGCCACCTCTGCACATCCCGCTGCATTGTATAACCACAAGAAACTGCTACACGAGAAAAACAATGTCCAAAATGATGTTAATAATGTATAGAAAAAAAATACTTTTTAATAATAATTATGAATATGAATATATTGGTTTTTATTTCAATTCTATCCTACAATTACGATGGTCAAGAGTTTTTGGCGTGATTTTTGTTTGTCATGTAGTGGATTAAATATTTTATTCATAACTTTATTTGACTCTATATTGTGTAAATGTGGTGGTGTTTACGTAATATAGTTAGTTTATTGTGCATACGTAAAGTGAATGGAAAATAATACCACGGACCATGAAATTCTGAGATGCCACAAAAGCTCCCTAGAAGGTTCTAACAAGGGAGCCACCATTTTGTTAGAATATCGAAATAATCACACGACGCTTGTAATACTATTAACTACACAACAATGGCAGTAATAATCTATAAGATTGGTTGACAAAAATAAAGTTTAAAAGTTTGGTATTAACAATTCCTTCCGTGTTGACAGAGTATAATCAAATGTTTTAAAAAAAAGTGCTCAAATACTTTATGACATTATTGGCGTTGGCATTTTAATGATTATTCAGACTTAACACTATAATATAGAATAGGAACGTATATTTGATAAACATAATACTGAATGAACTAGATACCTTTGCGTTGTGTAATCATGAATGACAGAAATAGTCTATGATTAGAAAAATGGCGATTGTCTTCGCTGATTGTTTTCTATTGTGTATTTTTACGTAAATAAACACGATTTTTTTAATTACCACAATAGTTTACAGTATCACATATTGTGCTATGTATTATAAATTTAATCGTAGATATCGAAGTTAGTGAAAAATAAGTGTAAAAAATGGACATAAACGTGTATGATGTTCCAATTTTAGCGAATTCAATGCTGCATCAACCTCCTCAACAAATTCAACAGCAGCAATTACAGGAACAGACGCAACATCAACCCCAGCAGCCGCAGCATGCACCTCCACAGCAGCCGCAACATGTACCGCCACAGCAGCAAGAGCCCTCAAACCACTTACTTCAACCGTCGAATCCTCCAGAACCGCCGCCACCAGCGCCAGACGAAACCAAACCTAAAGTGGAAAAGAAGAAAAAGGAAGCGATCGACGGGCAAGCGCGTGAAATAATTTTTAAAGTGATCAAGTTCTTTGAGAGCGAAAAACAGAACCGAGGCTATGCGTTTCCCGTTGAAAATGTTGTGAAACGGGCTTGTGCGGCAACAGGGCTATCAGAGAGCACGATTAAGAGGATAAAGAGAGATGGTCTGCGAGCTGAAGCGACTCACACGAAAATGACGGGACCTAAGAAGAAAAGAGTGCGTAAAACGAAAGTACAATTAGACTATTTCCAATTGTGTGCATTGCGAGGTATTGTTAATAGTTATTCGTTACGAAAAGAAGTGCCTACACTGGGTAAAATTCTAGCGGCGGCGAAACACGAACTAAACTACTGCGGCGGTAAGGAATCTTTACGATTAATATTATTAAATAAGCTCGGTATTAAGTTTAAAAAGTGCGAAAAGAAGAACAAGAAACCTCCGGAAGAGCAACAGTCTCAGTTACAACCTATACATAATGTGATGCAGCATCCCCAAATGCAGCAGATGAAGCCGATTGAAACGCAATGTGTGTACACTACAATGATGCCTCAAGTACCTCCTGTATCCTACTAATTGGACTGTATCAACAACATTCTAGTGTATATGCAAAGAACTATGGTGTGATGGTGCTGGATTCACCATTATAAATCAAATCAGTTTTATTTATGACTTAAGGTGATATAACTCATATTTGTTGAATTAACATTTTTTTTATGTAAAATAATTTCATATGATAAATTTCAACAAATGAGACCTTACATGTCAAAACTAGCTAAATTTAATTGTAATATATTTTTTAACACTAACTTCTGCTCGCAACTTTATCCACATGGAATAATTACTTTTGAGTAATGCTAACATGCAACGGAAGGTCTCAATAGGAAAAAGCCCTGATTTTGAAATGTTTTTCATTGGTGCAGTGCTTCTATTTGTCTTAGAGTGATGATATATAGCTTATAGCTTTCCTCAATAAAGTAGCTATTAACACTGAAATAATTTTTCTAATCAAATCAGTAGTCCCGGAGTCTAGCCTGTTCAACCGAGCCAGCAAACTGTCTTGATTTATAATATTAGTATAGATGTTCAGTTTGTTTAAGATTTCCAGTTTTTATACACCAAGAATGAAATAGTCGGGTGAAGCTGTTAAGAAGTTGTTAGGGTAATAATCAGGTCAAGAAAAAAAAATGCCAATGGAGTTCAAATTTTACCATTCATAAGATTTTCAGTTTTTTTTTATATAATCTGCATATTTTACACCTACAAAATTAGAAGATCTTCAAAAATAACATAATATACTGGGAATTAGAAATGGTTAAAAATGGATTTTGCTAATTATGAAATATAAAGACACAAGTATGAAATCTAATATTTCTAGTGTTTTTTTTTTTTCAGAATTACATGTTGTGTTGTTGTATCATTCAATTTTTAATTGTATGATCCAAAAATGGATACATGTATAGCTTAGCATAGTTTAGCCAGGTCAGATCGGTATTTTCCTCGGTAACAGCCCAAGCCGAGGTGTGCCGTGCACCCTTGAGCATGTTACCTAAACAAAATCGGCTGAGTGCCTTAAGCGCTCGCCTTAGTAGTTCGGTGAAGCTGTGAAGGTCTAATAAGGCCAATAGCATAGTCAGTTCAAGAAAAAAAAATTGTGTTTTTTTTTAATATCATAAAATTTCTAAATATTTTTAATTTTTGAGGCTTCATAAATATATAGCACACACTTTTGGCGACCATGTGTTAACCATAAGATCCAAAGTATGAATTATTATGTTACATATGAAACAAATGCTATATTAACACTTGTACCTCAGATAACTGCAGGATCTTTTTTACTATTTACTAGCTAACCATCTCCGCTTTGCATAGGTATATTAAAAATGTGAACACATCTTTCCTTTACAGGCAGACTATATCTATACTAATATTATAAAGAGCTAAAGTTTGTGACATTTTAGGGGATAATCTCAGGAACTACTGGTCTTATTTGAAAAATATTTCAATATTATATAGGTCATATATTGAGGATGGTTACAGGCTCATAACGCTGAGACCAATAGGAGAGGAGCACCAATGAAGAATGTTTAAAAATATTTTTCCTCTTGAGAGCTTCTGCTGCGTGTTAGTGTTAGCCCAAAGTAATTATTCCACATGAAAGAAGTCATAGGCAGAGGTTAGTAATCAAGTAAAATGGGAACCTAAGCGAAAGTAATCTAACATATTGTAGAACTCTGAACTGTCTTCTGTTTGACTCTCTTGTTATGGACATATTTAACCCATTTTTTCACATGTCCATATTATTTTTTAATAATATTTTTCTTACAGAGCTTGTAATAATTACAAACACAATAAAAAATAATTACAGAAATAGGTATAGCCTCTCTGAAGCAATGTGCGTACATACATTCAGCTAATAATTTATTTCTATAAATATGAGTTAGTCTTTAACTAAAACCTGATATCAAATGAAGATACGGTTCATTTTAGTTTACATGCTTAGACGAGTGTTTACAGGCTGCGATGACAGTTTACCATACAGTGTATTTGTCTGCCACCATTGTGGTGTGAAATAAAGCACTACTATTGACCCAAAAGCTTGAGCATTTGTTCCCTTTCTACGATTGTCAATTATACCAGGTGACTGTTTAGACTGTAGTAATATTTCTGGGCGACGCTCTGCACTTGATTCTCATTTTAAATCAATTAAAAATATGTGCTTAATATTTGACCTATATATCTAAAAAACTACAAAAATTATACATAATTTTCTACGAGGTTTTGTTAAAGCACAGTGCTAATGACTGTCGGTTGATTTCACTTTCATTTAATAACGAATGTAAGAATGTCAGGAACATACAAAAGGGTGTATTGCCTATTTTACTATCCAAAGTTATTAACTAAGGGATGCCCATTGTAGCTTTTGGCACCTGTCACTAAACTTAGGTTTATTATTTTATTTACACGTTTGTAGCTTAAATCTTAGAACAAACTTTAACGTAGGTTTTCTTGGTTGTTTATTAGTGTTTGTTTTAATATTATTATTGTATATGTGACTATGAAGTGTCATATCCTAGAATACTACATGGGTTTAATGGGTCACCTGGTATATCTGAATGTTAAAATTTATATATGAAAAGGGTATCAGCTATTTAGATACCATAATACAAGTACATTTAGTTTAAAACTAAATGACAACATGTGAAATTGTGTTTTATCATGAATTTTTTTGATAAAATAATTTTACAATACCTTCCCACTAGTTGAAACTGCAGTATATTGACTTCTGTATTATTCAGGATAATTTGCAAAATATCCATTCTATTTTTCGTAACAAATTATAATGATTTATATATTAATAGATAATTATTAGAAATGCATGGGATTTGTATCTTACACAGTATTTTTTTATTTATTATTTAACAATTTTTTATTCTGTTTAGTGAAAAAAAAAATTGTCTTGGTGATGATCTGTCATCTCGAAAAATAAGATGGTTTTTTTATTTACCTCAATAAAGAAAGGTCTAAATGATTTCTCGAGATATAAAGTATGCCTATTGGTCTATTAAATACAATGAAAATTTTTTTTTTTTTTTCAATAACATAACACAGATTTGTACTATTTAAATCCTTTGTAAATGTTGAATAGTTGATTTTTTTATTGAACCATGTTTTATATTTATTTATTATATTACTTAATGTTTTATAGACTTCATTGGGCATTGCAGGTCATCAAAACCTTTCAGCTTTTATGTATTCATAATGACTTATTGTTCAAAAATTTCAATCTTTTGTATTGTAATAGCAATGACCTTGTAAACAAAACAAATGGTTGTACAATTTTAGCGACATGTCAATGTGTATCCTGTCGAAAATATTGTTAATGATTTTGGTTAGATTTTGAAGTGATTAATGAGGATTCAAGCACCATATTCCTAAATTATTTGATAAAAATATTTGGGTACAATGTGTTTATTATATATGGGGGCATCAATTGTAAAGGGCAATGTCGATTTATGTAATTTAATAGGCTGGTAAAACCTTTGCTGTGACATTTTTTTTACATGCTTTAATAGAAAATGTCTTACAGACGCGGACATGGGATTTTATAAGAAAACATTAATGAAAAATTGTATCTTTTATGAATTGAATTATCATCTCTGAATTATCGTTATTTTGTGTAATACAAATGGTTTAATTGTTTTTTTTTTTTTTTCGATAAATTATAGAGATTTACGTGTAGCGTCATAAGTCGAACGATTAAACCGATTTCGCCTATCTATCGCGTGTTCCGCCCTCTCGCTCGCACGCTCGGCTCAGGCGGAACATGACAATGAGTCATGCTTTTTCGTGCCTGCAGCCGGCGTTCATCGATTTACAAGACATTATCACGTCAAAAAACGACAATAATATTGCAATTTTATGTTTTTAAATCGAAATTATTTTGAGAATTTTTTTTTAGTTTTGCTTTATTACAATGGAGTTAATGAAGACACTGGTTTATTTTCCTTTGCATCGAATATAAATTATTTATATTTTTATTTTACAAGCAATTTTATTTTAAAATAGAAAGAAATGGGTATTGTCCTTTATGAACAGAATATTATATATAATTACGTGTTTGTTTACGTAATTAATCTATGTATTTATTTGTTTTTTAAGTCGTGAAATAGTAAAGGCGACAATCGAGATATGAAGATTAGTAAATCAAATAAAAAATTATTGAGGCAGTGGTGTATATTATTTTGGTGTTCTTATGTTTTTTTTTTATGTATTTTCGAATTGTACATAACAGAATAGTAATAAAAGTATGTACCTTTTTAATTTATAGAATAGATTATATTTATGATAAGGCTGAATAAAATATAATTCTGTATTTTTAATGAAATAAAATTTAAGTTTCATTATAATATATCTTTTATTTTGATCGTACTATATAATAGAAATTAATAATAACAAAGAAACAGTAAAGTAAAGGACATCCAAGTGAAACGAATAGGAAATTAAGTCGTCGGGGAAATAGAGCTATGTGAACTTGGTACCCCACTTTAAAAAATCCTAGCTCCGTTCCCTCGGCGTGAAGTCCTTGAGTACGCTGCTCGCGCGATACAGTAACACAACAGTAAGTGACACTGCGACAACATAACACATATCACCTCCACACACGGCATGCATACACATGAGAGTGGAAGGGTTTTATATTTTCCCTTATCGAACTGAAATAGTTTAGAAAAATTATTCGACACAAAATACATATAAGAGTCGTCGAGGTATGTATGCTTGGTACACATATATCTTTTAATACCTCATATAAGTATGAATATGCTAGCTCAGATAGGTCGCGAATTACATGTATCAGGCAACAGCTCAAGGTTTGCCGTGCACACTTGGGAGCTTGTTGCCCAAATAAAATCGTCTGAGTGTCGCAGGCGCTCGCCTTAATAGTCCGGTGAAGGTGTTAAGACCTTGCTAGATCAATAGCGTAGGCAGTTCGAAAAAAAAAAAACACTTTAAAAAGAAATAGTATTAAGATACCATTCGATAGTTTAGTGCTTTGTTTGTATCCTTTTATTTTCGTTTCTAAATCAAAGCTAAATAATTTCAAAATTTGACGAGCACCTCACTTTATAATATCACTAGCCTCTGCCCGCGAATTCGTTCGCGTGGAATAGATACACTAACTCGCAGCAGTTCTGAAAAGAAAAAACAACCCGATTTTGAAACATTCTTCATATGTGCTCCGCTCATATTGGTCTTAGCGTGATGATATAGCCTATAACCATTCTCGATGAATGAGCTACATATCACTGAAAGAATTATTCAAATCGGACTAGTAGTTCCTGAGATTACCCCCTACATCGTCACAAACTCTCAAACTTTACCTCTTTATAATATTACACTCATCAAAAAAGTCTAAGCAACATGTACTAATTTAAATTTTAGGATGGTTCTTCACATTATAACGTTGTATTTTATTTTTAAAATAATATCTTTAGAGTTCTATGATGTAAAAATAACAGCTGTTTTCTTTATAAATGATTTTAATAATAGAAATAAACAATATTAGAATATACTGTAGAAACTAAGATACATAAGAAACTAAACTTTTTTTTTACAAAATGAAATTTCTAAAGAAAATGTATTTATTGTGAAAGAATAGAACAATTTTCGCTCCCAATGAAATTGTAACAAATCCTTCAGCTGTTGGATTGTTGTCGCTCCGTCCAAGTCCTTCAAAACACGTCTCTGGAGCATGTCCCATGCGTGCTCGATGGGGTTGAGATCTGGCGATTGTGCAGGCCAGGGGCAATACCCGGATGTTCACCGTTGCAAAGTATTCACTAGTTCGCCGAGCTGTATGAGAACGCGCATTGTCATGCATTAACCTAACCCACAAGCCACAGCCACAGCACAAGCCCAAGGTTTGTGCAAATGGGTAGACATAAGGTCTGAGAATATCCTCAATGTAATTTTCAGCATTCCTGTTTCCATTTACAAAAACGAGCTCAGTTCGCCTGTTCTTCATAATACCCGCCCATAACATAACTGTTGAGCCGCTGTATGTATGAACTTCCTGAACGCACCTGAGTATTTCAGTATTTCCGGGCCGACGATACACTCGTACCCTTCTTGTATCAGACTTAAACCCCAATCGCGACTCATCGGAAAACATAATTTTATCCCATTGTTCCTGGGTCCATGTTATGCGTTTTCTACACCATTCATATCGACGAGCGCGATTCCCGTGACGTATCGGTGCGCACCCTGTGTTGGGAAAGAAGGGGTAAGTGAGAGAGTAGGAGGCAGAGGCGAGGGGAGGTGAGCCTCCGGCACTCTCACTGACCGAATGAAACACAACAGTGCAAGCACTGTTACTTCACATTGGTTTACTGTAGATCGCGTGGTAGTACCGGGGGCGAGCCGAGACATTCATGCTGAAAACCAGTATTAGCTTCAGCGTGACACTACCACCTACAAAAGCTTTTTGAATAGTTATCAAATTCTGACGTAAAAGGACTATGCGTCTACCTAATCACGTGAAACTTGGTCATTCAATATAACTGGACAAGATGATAATAGTTTTGCTAGCACCGACAATTTGAAGTTCTAACATAACAAAACATCAGGGCGAACAAATACCCTCACACACCCCTGATACTCTCTTCCTGGTACACACACAGGAAGATAAAAAAGCCCTGATAAAAAGGGCTATGGGATAGGGGAAGGATCGCGCGTTCTGACAGTCCATGAATCCCAGGGTTTGACCTTCAAATTGCTGGTGATCCTCCAAACAAAGAGCAGAAGGAAGCACGTCCACGATAGCGTTTCACATGGTATAGTGGCGATATCTAGACACACCGACACCTGTCTCTACTATAGCGACGTGACTGACGATGCGGTTAGTCGGTTCATCCAACGGGCTGTGGAAGCTCCGACACGGGATATTGATGATTACAACCTAAAGATGGCCATAAAGAATGAGAATGCCACCGTTATAAAAACAATAACGCCATTAAACCAAAAATAGTAATTAATTAAATAAATGAATTAAAAAAAAACTAATTTGCACACTGATACGATTTTTACGTATATAAGACAATACACGTAAGCAAGAAAAGGTGCGGATCAAGAGTCTGCAGAGTAGAAGAAACTGAATAAAAAAAAACAACAAACCATAATATTTTAAGGTGGTAGAGCCACGCTGAAGCTATTATTAGTTTTGGCATGAATGGGTCGGCTCGACCGGTGTAGTACAACCCTCTCACAGAAAACCGACGTGAAGTAACAGTGCATGAAGTGCATTGTTGCCTTTCGTTCGGTCAGTGAGAACGCCGGAGGCAATTTCCCACCCACTCCCCTCCCCTCTTCTCTCCCCCTTCCCTCTCCAATACCCATCCCCCAATACACAGACTGGCAACGCACTTGAGACTCCCCTAGTGTTGCTAGTGTCTATGAATGGCGGTGATCACTTAACATCAGGTGACCCGCCTGTTCGTTTGCCTCCTATATGATATAAAAAAGTCTCAGTTAAAAAAAAAATAAGATTCTGACATTCACCCATCATAAAACGAAAAAGATTATAATGCAATCATTGCTAAAATAGCCAAGCAGGAATCCAAACATCGAGCGGTATGTAAAAAAAAAACAAACACAATTAAGCAATACTACCAAATGACTAGAGTTTTTGCGGGATTTTGGAATGTCATGTAGTGGTCTTTATATTTTATCCATAATCTTGTGTTATTTGACTCTATATTGTGTAATGTTGGTGGTGCTTTACGTAATCAGTTTATTGTGCACAAGTGAAGTGAATCGGAAATAATACCACGGAGAATGGATTATGACTTGTCACAAAAATTCCTTGGAAAGTTTTAACAACACCACCACTATATTGTTAGTTCACTGAAGTGATCGCAAGAGACTGTAATACCATTACCCACTTGACAATGGCAGTAATAATGTACTAGAAGATTGCTTGCCAAAAAAAAATAGTAAATTACAGGGTCTTGGAAAAAAATTGTTATAAACATATTTGAAATCCATAAAGGGTTATTTATGAAGCCCGTTTAAAGACTTCACCTTGTGACATCAAGATCTATGAGATTGTATTTACTAAATTTGAGTAAATAAATAAATAATATACGGCTAATTAATATCCATACTAACAATATGCTTCTATATTACTAAGAATGTGCTTTTACTAATTGTTACATTTGTCTTTTGTGATACTCCTTTGCAAAATTATTCTATTTTGATTTATTTATTAGTTTATCACGGCAAGTCATTACAAGGGGACTTAAATATATGAGATCATATATCTTGAGTTGTTCTTGTTGCAATACTCATTGATACTCTTACGGTGTTATTATAAAAAAATTAAATACGTATTGAATACTTGCTTTAAAAATGTTGGAGTACTTTCGTATTAAATGCGCCGCGCTCGCCCGAGGCATGTTTGCGTTATCCTTTTTCGCAAGGCTTTTTTTTACATGGGAAAATTCATACGGATTCCCACCCTAGCCAGGCAGCTGAGGGTGGGGTATGTCCGACTTACACGGACTAAAATCCCATGGTGCCTCCTTACACCTATTGGCCGGGGAGCAAGAACAGCCTACGGCACTACCTCTGCTCACCCGGCAGGTGTCGGCCCCTCATAAGGGGCGCCTTCTGCGGCCTGAGGGATCAAGGTAAAAGAGCCCCCAGGGAGGAGCGGGTGTTGAACCTCCTCGACGAACTGTGAGAGTCGCACGGCGTAATGCGCCTCCACCACGCGGGCCTGCTATAGTGCTGGGGGACGGACGTGCCTGTGTCACGTCGCCCGCAGGCCCTTTACGGCGGTCAAATCATATCCAACCCGTCGCCGCCGTGTTCGTCGACCACGGGAGAGGAGCCTGGTAGTCTGCTCTTTCTCCCTCTCCGCCGCCTCCGTAGCGAGCATAACTGCCTCGCAGAATAAAGCGACGGAGTTCCACCCGGTCTCGCTGTCAACCATCTTGCAGACGACAGTCGAGAGCTAGATATCCGGGCCTATTGTCTGGACGACCTCGCTTCGTTGTACATCCCAGGCGGGACAAACTGCTAGCGTGTGAGTATTGCAGCAAGAACAACTCAAGATATAATATATATTTTAGTTCTTTTAACAATGATATACTTGCTGTGACAAACTAAAAATAAATCATAATATCTCGCCATCTTGCTTCTTTATCTCGTTGGGTTTGGTTAGACTTGCGATATTAAATAGGAGCTAAAAATATGTTAATCTACACTAATATTATAAAGAGGTAGTTTGTAACGTTGTAGGGGGTAATCTTAGGAACTACTGGATCGATTTGAATAATTATTTCAATGTTATATATAGCTTATTTATCGAGGATGGTTATAGGCTATATATTATCATGCTAAGATCAATAAGAGCGGAGCTCTAATGAAGAATGTTTCAAAATCGAATTTTTTTCTTCTTGAGAGCTTTCGCTGCGTGTTAGCGTTAGCCCAAAGTACCTATTTCACGCGAACGATGTCGCGGGCAGAGGCTAATCGTTTTATAAATTCAATACTTAGCTGTGGCCGTAATTACGATAGCGTGATTAATAAAAATCTCGTCTCGCTGTGACACGCGTGGCGAGAGCTTTTTTTTTTTTTTTTTCGAAATGACTACGCTATTGACCCAGCAAGGTCTTAACAGGTTCACCGGACCACTAAGGCGAGCGCTTAAGGCACTCAGCTGATTTTATTTTGGCAACCAGCTCAAGGGTGCACGGCACACCTCGGCTGGGCTGTTGCCTGTTGCATGCAAAATCGCGACCTATCTTAGCTAACTATTCATATATGTATGAGTTGTTGAAACGTATATGTGTACCAAGCATACACGCCTCAACAACTCCTCCATATACTTATTATCAGAAAATTAAGAGTTTTTCAGTTCGATAACGGAAAAAAAAGTAAACCCTTCCACCTTCATGTGTAAGCGTATAGGCTTGCACGTGTGTGGGGGTGATCGTGTAGTGCTGTAGCAGTGATGTATATTTGTGTGTCACCGTATCGCGCAAGCAACGCACTCAAGGGCTCCCTACCGAGGGATCGAACCTAGGCTTGAGCCGTTACCGTGGGAGGCCTAATCGGGTGTGCGGGAGCGAAATTAACCCCCAGACCACGGCGGCGTGATCTGTGGTTTTTTTTTTTTTACATTTGTGGAGTGGCCTATTGCCACCCCTCGTCTGCACACCTCAACCGCGGGTAAGTCGAGATCTTGTTGCACCAGGTTTCCGTTTGATTTTTCCTTGTTTTTTTCCTTTAAACGTTGTTTTTTGTGCTTTCTTTCCTTGCATTCCATGTGGCGCTGTAGGCAACTATCTGCCATAGGAGTCCTAAGCTTTCCACGTCCTTACAGTGTTCCTTTCTCAATTTAAATTCATTAGTTTCTCGTGCATGTTTTTACCGGGACATCCACCCGAAATCCTTTGCGTGTTCTTGCTGTATCTTTCTTTTAACTCATCCCTGGTTGTTATCAAAGGTTTATTATTCACTGGCCTATATTGGTTCTCTGTCGACTTCTCCACCTCCAACAGTCAGAGCATCAAAACTGTCTGGCAAAGCCGGGGTTGGTCCAATTTGAGTCAGTTCCATATTTCTTCCTTCCTAGCATTTCGTACAACATAAACTCCTTTATTTTTCCTGTTTATTTTTACAATAAATAGGTTTAATAAGGCATTTAATTGAGTGCGATGCTGTTTGTAGCCTGTTGGTCGGCTAAAAGGTTTGTATGGGCCATGGCTCAACCGCCTCTCCCAGCCCCACCAGTGCATCTTAACACCCTGCATTTTTTCCCGTTGATAATTTAATATATTTATCAGCTTGATCAAAACCTGTTTTGGAGAGTTTCCCCGATACCTACGTGCCATATTATTAACCTTAGCAATATGCAACATTACGCCTCGCTATATAGTCCCACTTGGATCTTACCGGGCAGTTTTTGTCGAAGGCGTTATGTTCTGAGTCTTCCTCTTTACTCTCAGTGCAGTTCCTGCAGCGAGGTGCCTTACCCTCTTTAAGGTTCGGGCAATCTTGCCTGAGGTGTTCCTCGCCGCAGTGGCTGCATCTGGTCGACGTTCCTTTACACCACCTCTTTCCGTGGCCAAATTCCAGGCACCGCGTGCACTGTGTGAGGGGTGTTTGGTCCATCACAGTGACCCTTTGCAGATCCAGATAAACTTTTCCTGTTTGTGTGAGCCTCCCCCACACAGTGGGCGACACCTGGATGACCACATGGCAAAGATGCGGGTTTCTAGCCCTTCTTCTGTATTTGATTACTGCTCTTGATTCCGAGTCGGGGATGTCCCGATATATGTCCTTATTTTGGTTCTTTAGTAACTTCAGAATTTCTTCGTCGCTATGCACTTTTAGAACGTCGTAAATAACCACAAACGGATCCTTGTTCCTAGCTTTTTCTATCTGTAGTGAGGGAGCTGTCTTACGTATTCTCTCTGTTATCTTCTTTATCTCCTCCTCTTCTACGCACCCTATTATAACCTTTTGGTCCTTGACTTTCTGGACTCTGTCTGTTTTTAGCCCTGTTGTCCCTGCATCCACTGCCTTTCTCACCTTATCTATCACCTCTCCACTGGTGTCTATCTCGTTCTTTGAGGAGACTATTATGGAATACATTGGTTTTGGTGTTTGGATCAAGGTAGTGTGTTCCTTTTGCTGTAATTTGGGCTGTTGGTCTGCCTTTCCTCCAATTAGTATTTTATCCCTTTTATTTGTCTCCTCAACTTTCCCTTTCAACTCTTCTATTGCTACGGCTATTTTGTTTATATTATTCCTATTCTCCATCCCAATCTTCTCTATCTCTTCTTTCATTTCCTTCCTTATGTTTCCTACAGCTCTCTCTATCATTTTTCCAATATCTTCATTGTTGATCTCCTTGTTTCCCGACCCTTTTATGATTTCCGTTAATTTTCCTGTATGTTCCTTTTCCTTCTTGTTTAATTCTTCCAAAAGTTCTATCTCTCTTAATGTCCTTTCCTTTTCTTGTATTGATAATCTATCGTTCAGTTCAGTAATAATCTCATACAATTGGCCCATGCTTTTTAACACATTTTCCTTAATGGAGGTTTTTAAGTTACCCGATTGTTTGAGAGAGGCCTTTGCCTCTTGGTATACTTTAATCGCGTGACCTCTCATTGATTTGGGGCTTATGTCTCTAGAACTTTTTGTCTCACCTACGGATTTCCTGTTTTTTGGGTCATCTTTGTTTACTGAGGACTTTCCACGGTCTACAGGGCTTCCCGCGGCCTTTACAGTGTTGTCAATCATAATGTACTAAAAATTAAGTTAAAACGTAAATTTGTATAAGTTGTATAATTTGTATATGTAAATTTGTAAAAGTTGTAAAGTTGTATATTTAACCTAGCTTACACCTAAAATGCTATATTTTGTAAAATATATGTCTAACTATTAATGTCTTACTTTAATAATTTTAATACCTATCTAATTTTAGTCACTTATATAGTCAAAAAATATATTCTTCTTAATCTACTTAAACTAATACGCTGCACCTAATAACTTCTCAAATAATCCTTTCCGGTTATTTGTCCTATACATTTATTTATTGCTACTGACTAGCTCTACACGAAACACCCCCCGAAACCACGAAAAACACGAAAATACTTTTCTCCAGTATTGAAATCCACCTACCCCAGAGAGAAAAAAGGGTGTGGCGGGCGGGCCCGAAAACGATTTTTTCGTCGGAATTTCGTAGTTTTTTCGACGGATTCCTGTGGAGGACGTCGAGGACTATCCCCTCACGTGAAAAACTCCGGGAAATTCGGAAGGAATTTTCCGGAAAACTGAAAAAGTGTTAATTTTACTAATTTTTCTCTGTTACAGATCCCGGGAGCGTCCCTCGACGGTGCCGACGTGTGCGACGGGTGAGGGATGATGCCCCCGACCGGATGCAACGAGATTTGGATTTCCAAAAGGTGAGTTTACTTATAATTTCGATAAATTTTGAAAATTTTGATTTTTAATAAAATTTTGTGTTTTCAGAGTCCGGGCGCGTCTCTCAACTATTCCGACGGGTGCGGCGAGTGAGAGGTGGTGCTCTCGGTCTGTTGCTGGTCAAAAATGTTGAAAAAGAACTTAAAATTTTTCGAAAAACCACAAAATTCGTCAGAAATCTGTATTTTTCAGTGTTTTTTCAGGATTATACAAGTAAATTTTGTAAATTTAAAATAATTTTTGTCAAATTAGCGTAGCGCAGACCGAGACGAGTGCAACGGTGTGCGACAGTTGTATATACCTATCGTTTTTATATAGCTATAATTTTAAAATTTGGCAGCGATTAAAACTCAATGAGCCGATCGCTTAGGTAACCTCGGTATGCCTTATTTCCGTAAGGTCGTAAGTCGCAAATTATAAACAAGTCCAGAAAACGATTTTCTCAGCGGAATTTCGTAGTTTTTTCGACGGATTCCTGTGGGGGACGTCGAGGACTATCCCCTCACGTGAAAAACTCCGGGAAATTCGGAAGGAATTTTCCGGAAAACTGAAAAAAGTGTTAATTTTACTAATTTTTCTCTGTTACAGATCCCGGGAGCGTCCCTCGACGGTGCCGACGTGTGCGACGGGTGAGGGATTATGCCCCCGACCGGATGCAACGAGATTTGGATTTCCAAAAGGTGAGTTTACTTATAATTTCGATAAATTTTGATTTTTAATAAAATTTTGTGTTTTCAGAGTCCGGGCGTGTCTCTCAACTATTCCGACGGGTGCGGCGAGTGAGAGGTGGTGCTCTCGGTCTGTTGCTGGTCAAAAATGTTGAAAAAGAACTTAAAATTTTTCGAAAAACCACAAAATTCGTCAGAAATCTGTATTTTTCAGTGTTTTTTCAGGATTATATAAGTAAATTTTGTAAATTTAAAATAATTTTTGTCAAATTAGCGTAGCGCAGACCGAGACGAGTGCAACAGTGTGCGACACTTGTATATACCTATCGTTTTTATATAGCTATAATTTTTCCGTGATCTGTGGTTACGCAGGCGTGGGCGTGAACACGCTCTGTTTCTAGGAACAGGCTGGTACTGATCGTTCGCTGACGTGATTGTATCAGGTGGGTCGGTAAAAATGTGTCGCGGACGTCTTTTATAACGCGCAGCGTTGGGTACGGGTTCATAGTTTGCGGCGGATACCACTAACGAACTTCGGATGATTCGCGGCTTTTTCAAAATAACTAATCGTGAGTGATTTTACGTACGCCCAGATAGAAGGGATCTCTATGGAGATCGACTCTCCGGATGTACCACGGGGCACCGGTCACTCTACGTAAAACACGATTTTGGAGAACCTGCAGCTTATCAAAGTTATCTTTGGACATATGCGCAAAAACGGGGCAGCTATATGTCATCACGGGACGGATACACGTCTTATTCGAATCATCACGAATTTGCCATCTCCATAGAAAATTGTGTTGATATCTCGAAAATAACTGTAGCCAGAGACCAGATTATAAATCTCTTAAAGTTACTAGACCCTAGCAAAGGCCCTGGTAGTGACGGCATAGCTCCTATCTTTGCTAAAAAAATGTGCAGCGGTTTTAGCGGATCCATTGACCATTATTTTTAATAAGTCACTAAATGTTCCTACACTCTACCCTACCCGTACCTACCCAACTACCTACACAACTCCTGTTTTTCCAAGTAGATGGAAGGAAGCCTTGATTGTACCCATTCACAAAGGTGGATCAAAAGTTAAAATTGAATCATATAGACCTGTGTCTATTTTGCCAGTATTTGGTAAGCTTTTTGAACTTATAGTACACAATCAAATTTATCCTCTCTTAAAAAGTTGTAGTCCTGACAACCAGCATGGTTTCATGAAGAGAAGATCCGTAGTTACAAATCTTGCGTGTTTTACAGATTATGTTATTGAAGTAATGGATAAGGGTATACAAGTTGACACTATTTATACTGATTACGCTAAGTGCTTCGATCGTCTGTCTCACCCAATCCTTATAAAAAAAATTGAAGCTATAGGTATCCATGGTGATTTGCTGCGGTGGCTTATATCGTACCTTGAAAATCGATCTCAAGCCGTTAAAATAGGTAAAAATCATTCCAAATTTTCACTTATAACATCAGGCGTTCCTCAAGGGTCACATTTGGGTCCTCTCTTATTCAACTTATACGTGAGCGACATAAGTACTTGCTTTGAGTACGCAAGTTTCTCTATGTACGCGGACGACACTAAAATATTTATGCCAATATGCACAGAGGAAGACTGTAATAAATTGCAATTTGATTTGAATAGACTATGCGTATATTGCTCACTAAATCTTTTGGATCTTAATACATCTAAATGTCAGTGCATTACATATACACGTAAGATAAATGCCCTTAAATATGAATATAAATTGAATAACATAGTCGTTTCCAGAGAAACTTGCGTTAGAGATCTTGGAGTAATGCTCGATTATAAACTATCATATGTAGATCACTATGAAATTATTGCTCAAAAGGCTTATAAAATGCTAGGCTTTATAAATAGAATAACTGTTCCTTTTAGAAATAAAACAAGTATCAAGGTTTTATTCTGTGCTTATGTAAGAAGTATCCTGGAATTCGCTTCTCAGATTTGGGCTCCTTATTACGAGGTACATATCCAAAGAATTGAGAACATTCAAAATAAATTCTTAAATATACTCAAACGTCGAGGTTATGGTTTTGTCGGGGGATAGGAATGAAATCCTGAGGGAATTAAGTATGTTCAGCCTGGAACATAGACGTTCGGTTGCTGATATGCTGTTTTTATATAATTTATTAAATAACAAAATTGATTGCCCATTTTTATTAGAAAGAATTGGTTTGAGAACTATTACGAATCGGACTCGTAATCCTCGAATCTTTCACGAACGTTTAACTAAGTCTAATTATGCCCGTAATTCAGTGTTGAATAGATGTACACATTCATACAATCTTCATGAATCTAATCTAGATATATTCTCTGACAGTAGCGCAGCTTTTAAAAGTAAACTTACGAATCACATTCAATCCTCAACAAACACACACGACTGATACTCAAAAAATCACTATAATATACTACTTATATATATATATATATATATATATATATATATATATATATATACTCACTCAGACACACATACACATACAAATTTTTATTTTTGTTTTTCTTATATGTATTACTTTTATTGAATAAGATGTAGATAGTCCTAGGTAACACATTGCTAGGGATGTTTATGTATTTTGGTATTATATAATGGAAATCCTTTGGTTAAACCAATATTGCAATTACTAAATATGTATAAATTATATGTATTACTTTTATTGAATAAGATGTAAAAAGTCCTAGGTAACACATTGCTAGGGATGTTTATGTATTTTGGTATTATATAATGGAAATCCCTTGGTTAAACCAATATTGTAATTACTACATATGTATAAATTTGAACTAATTAATTAACTGTTGATTTCTGTATTAATAAATAAATTATACAAAGTGAGCTTGTGTCTGAGGGACATTTTACTCTTATGACAAAGCAAAGGATGGAGGCGACCCAAGACCATAGCGGCTTTGTTTCGCAGTCTGTATATATATGTGAATTGAACTTTAAATGTTTATCTAATGTAACACCGAGATATTTGACCTCTTCGACCCAAGGGATATCGAATTCGTATAGCCTGATGGACTCAAATTTATTTGCGCGGTTCGTGGGATCGAAGAGTTTTGCGGCACTCTTATCGGGATTAACTTCTATGCGCCATCGACGAAACCATTCACCGAGAGTATGAACGGCTTTTTCGATGCGCTTCCTAAGTCCGACCTTTTTTTTTTATTTCGTACTGACTACGCTATTGGCCTTAACTTTTTGGTCTTTACAGCTTCATCGGACTACTAAAGTCCGACCGCCAGTCGGAAGTGTAAATAACGGCATCGTCAGCGTTACAACCTACCTCTACCCCCCCGAGACCGAGATAGGTCACTGATGGACGTGGCGAGTGCTCATTGGTTGACCGATTCTGATAATAGTGGCCACCCTAGTACTACTTGTATGTATTAACTACGTATCTATCAAATAAAACAGTTACTTTTTTATATACATATTTATTGAGAATTGGGTTTATTTTTCTATTCAGTTATATTTACATTTGTTCTATAAATAATTTACACATCCTTTATTAAAGCTACTGACTTTTTACCAGTTATGGCAGCTGAATTACTAACTTTAAAATTACAAGCACATTGTATAAACATAATCCAACTAATTTAAGAAAACATACGTTGAAGTTCATTGGGGTATACAGTTCTTGTGTTGACTTTTTATGTGTGTTTGCATCGCTGTGCTCTGTGCGAAGGCGGCAGCACAGAACTGACATTTGAAGGGCCGCTCGCCGGTGTGGGTTCTGCGGTGGTTATTTAAAATTCTGTTCGTCTGTAAAAAATATTTCGTAGGTGGTAGAGTCCCGCTGAAGCTATTTTTGGTTTCAGCATGAATGGGTCGGCTCCTCCGGGGTAGTACCACCCCTCTCACAGATAACCGACGTGAAATAACAGTGCTTGCATTGTGTTTCGTTCGGTCAGTGAGAGAGCCGGAGGCCCACGTCCCTTCCTCTTTTCTTCTTTCCCTTTCCTTCCCCTCCCCCTTCTCCCATATACAGGCTGGCAACGCACTTACGACGTCCCTGATGTCGCTAGTGTCTATGGACGGTGGTGATCACTTAACATCACGTGACCCACCAGTTCGTTTGCCTCCTTTGATATAAAATATATATATATATATATATATATATATATATATATAATATATATATATACATTTTATACTATTTATTAATTACTTGTTATAAAAATGATGTGTTTTTTATGGTCATGAGTTGGTATATTTTTTTAGGTCGTAAAGCCACGCTGAATTTATTACTGGCTTCAGAATGAATTGGTCAGCTCCTCCGGGGTAGTACCACCCGACATACAGAAAAACCCATGTGAAGTAACAGTGCTTTCATTGCTGCATTTCGTTCTATCAGTGAGAGCACCGGGAGCTCGCCTTCCCCTCTCCTCTACCCTTCCTCCCCCACACTAACACAGGCTGGCAACGCATTTGCGACTCCTTTGGTGTCCTATGGATGGTGGTGATCACTTAACATCAGGTGACCCACCTGTTCCTCTGCTTCCAATGATATTAAAAAAAATCTCAAACTTATATTTAATACCTGTCAAATGGAAAAATCACAAAATTAAAACTATTTATGGTCATGAGTAGGTATCTCAAACTTATACGTAAATGACACCTGTCAAATAGAAAATTCACAAAAATAGCATAGACTGACATTCTCATTACGAAAATTTGTAAAGTGATATTCTGTAAATATTAAATTTTTTTAATTGTTTGTTGTTGAAAATAATTGTTCAATTATCGATATAATAGCGATCGACTGAACTATACGTCCATAAATTCTCATACATTTACTAATTTAAATTGGTAACGTTATAAGGTGAAGCCGAATGAAAACGTCGTGACGAAACCTGAACCGGAGAAATGTTCTTGTAGTACTACTGTATGTGGGAACAATATAGAACTGTGAAATCGAAATTGAAATCGCCAATACGTCGAGGGCCTGCGTGTGTGTCATTATACCTATAACTTCCTTAGGCAAGAGGTCTGTAGCCCTACAATGGGTCTCTTACAGCCTGATGATGATAATGAGTTGAATTAACAACAATCGCATAACATGGCGTCCCTTTTCCTATTGAACTCAACCCTCTTAGTATATATATATATATTTGATCTCGGAAACTGTCATCTATTTCCGTGAAACTTTAGTATGTAGGTAGTTCTGGGGACGATAAATCGATCTAGCTAGATTTTATGCTAGAAAACTTTTTTAACTGAGATTTCAGGCAATGAAAAAATATAGCTAAATATGAAGGTACATTTCGCGACCGCTGTCAAAACAAAAATAGCTCAAATGGAAATCGGTTACTCCGAAAATCCGTGTATCCCCATTTCGAATCGGAGTGTATATATTTTTGTATGTAAAATATGATAATTGTGTAAGGCAAATCTATGAAATTTATTTTAATTAAACAAATAATAGTATTATTATAATTATAAGAGAGATATCTTTTATTAATATTTTGTTTTATGTTTTTTTTCTTTTTTTTTTATATCAAAGGAGGCAAACGAACTGGCGGGTCACGTGATGTTAAGTGATCATCACCGTCCATAGACACTAGCGACATCAGGGACGTCGCAAGTGCGTTGCCAGCCTGTATATGGGAGAAGGGGGAGAGGAAGGAAAGGGGAAGGAAAGGGAAAGAAGGAAAGAGGAAGTGACGTGGGCCTCCGGCTCTCTCACCGACCGAACGAAACACAACAATGCAAGCACTGTTATTTCACGTCGGTTATCTGTGAGAGGGGTGGTACTACCCCGGAGGAGCCGACCCATTCATGCTGAAACCAAAAATAACTTCAGCGGGGCTCTACCACCTACAGAATGTGAAAAAAATGCTAATTGTGTGAGCCAAACCTAATAGCTTATTTTGATTTAAAAATGTTTTTTTAAAGAACCGAGCTAGGCTCGGTCTTCCAGGTACCATATGTAGTAATATTAGCTTTCGTAATTTTACTCGCGTTAATGTTGTAGCAGATGTATACGTTTTTTTCGAAGTATCGGTTGAGTAGCTATTTCGAGAGAGCGTAACAAACAAACTTACTTTCGCATTTGTAGTATTGCTAAGGATTCCGAGATATGTACAAAATGTACTACAGAAACCGAAGGCAGTAGTAGACAAAAATGACCGAAGTTTTTTTCTGACTACGCTATTGACCTAGCAAGGTCTTAACAGCTTCACTGAACTACTAAGGCGAGCGCTTAAGGCACTCAGTCGATTTTATTTTTGGCAACTAGCTCAAGGGTGCGCGGCACACCTCGGCTTAGCTGTTGCCTGTTACATGCAAATCGTGTCCTATCTTAGCTAATCTAGCTAACTATTTGTATATGTATGAGTTGTTGAAACGTATATGTGTACCAAGCATACACGCCTCAACAACTCCTCCATGTATTTATTATCGGAAAATTAGAGTTTTTTCAGTTCGATAAGGGAAAAGAAATAAAACCCTTCCACTTTCATGTGTAAGCGTGTGAGCGTGCACGTGTGTGGAGGTGATAGTGTCGTGTTGTAGCAGTGATGTAAGTTTTTGTGTTACACTGTATCGCACTAGCAGCGTACTCAAGGACTCCACGCCGAGGGAACGAACCTAGGCTCGAGTCGCTGCCGAGGGGGCCTAATCTGGTGTGCGGGAGCAAAATAAACCCCCAGACCACGGCGGCGTGATCTATGAAAAGATTTAAATTTAAAATAATAAAAAGGACGCAGGTGTTACGCAGATGCGTAGCTCGAGTGTGCAGTGCACGTGTGCGCTACGTCAGCCGTATCGGCACTTCACGGCGAAAGCCGAACACTCACGAAGTAATAGCGAAGGCTATACTGTATACATTGTATCACAATAATCGCGAAAATTGAAATATTGCTCCGAGCGCGCGGACACAATAGTTCCCGGCCGCGTCAGAATCGGAACTCCCACCGTCTGACAACGAATACAAGACATCGGTCTATTTAAATGATTTCCTCTGACATAACTATGACGTCACAACCGGCGGAAGTCGATAAAAATCTTTCAACATACCCAATAGCTGTGATTATGTTTTTTTTTAGTATTTATTGACTCGTGTAATAAAAAAAATGCTTACGCTAAATCCTCGACCGCATATGTCGCAGATCTTATTCTTGGGCATCATCCGTTTTTCGTGAACGTATTCAACGTGTTTCCTAACGGCGTAACCCGTCGCGAAGAACTGAAAAATGAAAATTATACAGAGCTTACACAGTGAAGAAAAATCTCGTAATGAAACTCTAAGGTGGTGATAGGAATTTTTGAAAGCCTCCTTCCTTCATGTTGAAAATCTATCGGCAAGCACGTATGTATGTCCTCACAGCTCCACTTTGAGAGCTAGTCTTTCTCAAGGGGAGAGTGTTTAAAGACTAAAACTTATAATATAAAAAAAATATATTTCAGAACATAACTCTAGAGACGTTCACAGTGTAAATATACTGGGTTTTAAATTAGAGGCAATATTTTTAACGGACAATTATTAGTTGTTTGTGGTTCTAAATCAATTAAAAAAAAAGATAGGTGTTTAATATTTGACCTAATACACTCGAGAAACGCAAAACCGATCAAAACGCGCCTCGCTTCCCCTTGTTTGGTCACGTGGCGTTCCCACGATAAGTAGTTACGTAATGATTAACCTTGAAAAGCGCCTCTTTAAAATTATTCATTGAACCGGAGGCACCGCCATTTCGAGACTGAATCATGTTTTTTATTTCTACCGACATTTGTAGTAATATACATATATACCATTCTTCCCCCTCTGTTTACAAAACAATAATTACAAGCAAAGTTATAAAAAATATATATCTAAAACCAAAATTAACTCAAATTTATAAACAAAAGACAAAAAAATACATCTCCATAGTTATAGTTTAACAATAATCAAAACAAACCTAATCTTATATCGTAAAAATATGAACAAAATAAAAGGTACACTGCCATATTATACTTTACTAGTATAGACATATGGTTATATACTAGATTATACAATTTATTGATATTGAAATTTCTTAACATTTATAGGGTAAACGAGTATAAGAATATTCAGGCTCGCATCTAACAATTGCTTTACGATATCTTTTAGAATGAATATTTGTTAAAGGCGCACACAACGTATTTGACACAGAATTTTGTAATTGTTTTTGTATAGTTAATAGCGTCCGATTATTAATTACACTTTCTACTAAAATCTCGCTGTTGCTGCGATGATAACATAGATGGCGATGTAAGGTGGTTCGATATGTTGTCAAGTTCGATATGTAAGGTGGTT
>JACEII010000154.1:436673-447545 GCA_014332785.1 Antheraea mylitta | reverse complement strand
TTTAAAAGTATCGTTTCTACACTTTTAAAAGTTTTACAACTTTAAGTAAGATTCTCTTTGTTGATTATTAGTACTTGTCTTGATTTTATTATTTTATACGTTAAATGTGACTATGGAGTGTCATATCCTAGATTACCCTTCATCTTGTATAACATCAACCTAAATGTGGTCGTAGTGTTTGAGTGATTAGGCCAACTATGGTCAACTATGACCATACAATGACTGATCAACTATGACAACGAAATGTCAACTTGATGTCCGCAGGCATGCACCAATGATTTTTTCAAAATTCGCGTACATTTTCTAATTTAAACTGGCAACACTCTTGGCGGATGGTGAAGGAAGACATCGCAAGGAAGCTTTAACCTGAGAAATCGCCAATACGCCACGGGTTGTCGCGGTAATTATGGCCATACATTCTTTAATGAAGACATCTATGACCCTGAACTGGACAGGTGAAACTTAATAAAACCTAGCGCCACCTGATAGCAAAATTACTATAGAATGTAGTACCTTGGAGAACAACATTTGAACATCAATTAATGCGAAGACAGTCTCTAATAATATATAGTGTGAATTATTATTGTGTCGGTAGGAACTTACCTTATTACAGAGGTCGCAGTAATGTTTCGTGTCCTTAACGTGGACAAGGCGATAGTGGTTGTTCATGTACGTGGTCCTTGTGAAAATCTTCCCGCAATCCGGACACGGTACCCTGATATAATATATTCCTTTCTCAACGTCGGTGTAAAAAAAAAACAGTAGTATACCAGTACCAGCGAGCCCGCGGCGGCGTTAATAGCGTGTTGTTGCATATACTTTGAGTGTTTTTATATAGTAGGTGGTAGAAACATACTGAAGCTATTACCAACTTCAGCATGAACGGGTCGGCTCACCCGGGGTAGTACCACCCGACCCACAGAAACACCTACGTGAAGTAACAGTGCTTGCGTTGCTGCGTTTCGTTCGATCAGTGACAGCGCCGGAGGTCCACCTCTTCTCACCATCCCCCCAGGCTGGCAGCGCACTTGCGACTCCTCTGGGGTTGCTGGTGTCTATGTACGGTGGTGATCACTTGTCATCAGGTGACCTACCAGTTCGTTTGTCAGCAACAATGACTGTAACCATTTACTAACAGGTGGACCCTCAGATTGTTAGGTACACTTATGCCCAATTTTCAAGTTTCTTGCCGTTATATCTTGACGACTGTGTTGTTTTCTCTTCGACGTTTGAGTTTCACGAAAGCTTCCTCAGGACCTAAATTGGTATTATTTAAATTGGATTCGACATGAAACAAGGAATCACCTGATCTTCTTCTGGGGTGTGTGTCTCGCGGATTGCATTATATGCCGGCGGTATTTGTACACGCTCGTGAACTGCTTATCGCATTCGACGCAGTAGGAGGCGTCGGGGTTTGCGGCGCCACGCATAAGGTGAGGGTGGTAAGTGCGCAGGTGGTTTTCCAAAACATGGTATTGGCTATAGAGTCGGCCGCAGACTTCGCACTTGGCCGGTAGGTGGTTCCGCCTGGAAACGGAAATCACTCCTATTTTTTTTTTTATTGAAGCACGACATAGTGACTGCACTACGCCTGATGTTAAGCATAGTACAATCCAAAAACATCGGCAACCACCGAGAGACAGATTATCCATTGCCGGTCGCCGCTGTCATGCCGGCCATAATAACGACAGTCACCCGATACTAGATATGCACAGGCTGATCCGGAAACGCGACACGCAGAAGCGAGTCACTATGACGGGCTTTTTCGCCAAATACATGGTGGTTGCGACCCAGTCAGGCTGTAAAACCCTACCACCCCGCAATGATTTTACGCAGTTCTTTATCAGTGATGCGTGTTCATACAAACATACAGACAGATCAACAAACAAACAGACATTTCTAAAAATTATTTAAATGTATTTTAATAGTTATTCTAAGATACTTGAAACAATTTTTACAAAAATCTAAACCGTACAGATACATTAGATTTACATTCTTAGTATTTATTATCTACACTTCTATGCTAATATTATAAAGAGATAAAGTTTGTGAGTTTGTGACTTTGTAGGGGGTAATCTCAGGTACTACTTGTCCGATGTGAAAGATTCTTTCAATGTTATATACGTCATTAATCGAGGTAGGTTATAGGTTTTATATCATCACGCTAAGACCAATAGGAGCGGAACACCAATTAAGAATATTTAAAAATCGGGGTTGTTTTCCTCTTGAGAGCTTCCGCTGTGTGTTAGCGTTTGCTCAAAGTAACTATTCCGCGCGAACGAAGTCGAAGGCAAAGGCTACTATATATGATCTATGATGACCTATATCTTAGAAATACTACTTCTATCGTGACATTACGTACGATCGGGCCAAAATGATCAATAATGAAACTCACTTTATATGTCCTTCCAGCATCGTCTTCTTGAAGAAACCCTTCCCGCAATGGTCGCACAACAGTCGCTCGTGTGTATTCTTATAATGGTTGCTAAATTCGCGTAATGTTCTATAGGTGAATATAGATAATAAACTTTATATAAACCGTATGCTGTGCGACGGCAAAATCATAAATGGTATTTTTGACATGAAACATTAATAGGCGCACCCTAAATCTGATTTTGTTTTGACGACGTGGCGACACAAAACACAAACTTTACACTACTAACGAAACACTCGAAAACATTTGCAACCCTAAGTGTATAAACATAAAACTCAAATGTTTTTGTCGGCCACTCGTTATACTAGAGTTACGCGGCACACGCTGTTGACCTAGCGCTCTTTGATAAATACCGCCAAAAACACCGCGCTTGCGGCTAATCGAATTTTTGTATTTAATAAAAATGAATATTTATGTAATCAAACAAATAAACAGTCATTATTTTATGGAACAAATTTGTAATTCTTATCTTTTCATTATGCCATTGCTGATTCATGTCGTAATCTGTTCTTTTATGCAACTTATACAAAATAATTACGATGTTTCACATCAGCCAGACGTCCCGTGACAACCCAATTTTTTTTATTAAAATTTTTTGTAAATATGTTAACATCAATAAAATTAAACTATTATTGTTGCTCTAAGCTTATACCAGGTGATAGATTAGTCGCTTGCAATATTCAAAGAGAGGGCTCTTCATGGTCACATAAATGTGTCACATACAAAACAATAATATCAAAACAGATACTAATAAACAACAAAGAGAACCCTAGTTTGTTTTAAGAATTTTAAGAGTATGGATACAAACCTAAATAAACCTAGGTTGAATAACCGATGGTAAAACCTAATAACCTTCGATAATAAAACGGACAATAAACTTTTTTTGTTAATGCTTCGAAAAATTACTTTTGTTCGTTATTCCCACGTTTTTTTACGCCTCAATTTCACTTCGCCCGACGGTCATACGGTGAATATAATCTTTCTATTTTTCTAGATAACTATGTTAAATATTAAGAATCCATTTTTTTAATTGATTTAGAACGAGAATCGCGTGCAGAGCATCTTCCATAAATATTGCTACTGTCTAAACTTTCACCAGGTATAATGTAAACGTGTGTGTGCACATATATATCTGTATTATATACTAAATTAGCTATTTAGGAACCTACTAATCCCAATGGTGAATTGTCCCTCTGTTCTATTTAAGACAATAGTGGTTGTTAAAAACAACTTCAAATCTTTTGTTGGTTTATTCTCGTTAGATTTTTTTATATTATAGGAAGCAAATGAACAGGTGGGGCACCTGATGTTAAGTGATCATCACCATCCATAGACACTTAAAAAACCAGGGGAGTCGCAAGTGCGTTACCAGCCTGTGTTGTGGGAAGGGGAGGGGAGGAAGGGAAGAGGAGAGAGTGAAGGTGAGGAAAGTGGGCCTCAGGCACTCTCACTGACTGAACGAAACGCAACAATGCAAGCACTGTTACTTCACGTCGGTTTTCTGTGTGTCGGGTGGTACTACACCGGACGAACCGCCTTATTCATGCTGAAGCCAGTAATAGCTTCCTCGTGCCTCTACCAACAGGTAGTCCTGTGAAGCTGTTAAGACCTTGCTGGGTCAATAGCGTAGTCAGTTCGAAAAAAAAAAAAAACTTCTACCACCTACAAATCTACATGACACTGGCAGAATTGTGGAGTTTTCCACAAAGACTAAAAAAAAATTACTTACCCGCATGGCATACTGCATTCCTTGCATGTGTATAGAGCAGTATGAGCTCGATTCACATGTTTCCTCATCTCGCCGAGTGACCGGCAGAGTTCGTGACATTGAGTGCACCGTAACATGGCTGTGTGACGTCTCCAATGGGTTTCTATCTCTTCCCTAGTCGACAATCTCGTTTGACATTCCGAACATTTGTACTTTTCGACTATCTGCAAAAATAAAGTTTGTTCTAAAACTTTTAAAAGAATGCGAACGATATTTTTAAACGTAAAAAAATCACATCTAGGTTCAATGAACGTTAAAGGGGCGCTTTTCATGGTCAATTATTACGTAAATGCTTATCGCGGGAACGCCGCACAGTCGAACAAAGAGAAGCAGAGCGCGGGTGTGATTCATTGCTTTCCTTATTGTTACCCCAGTTCGTTGCATAAATCACCTGGTGTTGAGTGTATATCAGTTTTAATTGGGGTAAATATTATGTACCTATTTTTTAAATTGATTTAGAACGAGAATCGACTACTCAGTAACCCCTGAAAATATTGCTGCTGTTTAACAAGTCACCTGTATATTCACAATGTAAATAATACACAACCCAGAATAATTTTTAAAAGAGCGCGATGGTTACTATTTTCCAACAGAAAATTATGTGCTAGATTTCAACGTTTCTCTCTCTCTCTCTCTTTGCATATATTTTGAGTACATTAAGAATATACTATTTCATACCCTCACAACCTAAAACCTATATATACACTTATAGCTATCTCACTTTTGTTACATGAATTCCACAACATCCCAAAAGATATTTTACTTAAAAATAAGCAAGGGTTTATTGTTCGTTTTATTATCGAAGATTAGTAACTCCGATCGCCGTTTGCAGGTTTTTGGCACCGGTAATTCAACCTAGGCTTATTTAGGTAAAACACATACTTTTGAAATTCTTAAAACAAACTTTAACTAAAGTTCTCTTTGTTGTTTATTATTATTTGTTTTGATATTATTATTTTATATATTAAATGCGACCATCAAGTATCATCTCTTTGATTGTTACGAACGACTAACCAATGGCCTGGTTTAAATAACAATTAAAACAAAACTGTACTTTCGTATGGTATACGTCAACAAAATCACAAATAATTATCACAAATAATATTATCAGAGAATATTACGATTTTCTTTGGAATTTGAGAGATATCCCGATTGATGTTAGCTACATACAATTTTTCCATTAATAATCTATAATTTTGTACATACCAAGTCAAATTATTAACTCAAGCATATAATAGTTCACTGGAGCTATTTACTAAAACACTTGAAAACTTAGACACTCAGAAATAAAAACCTCTTAAAGCTATCTTGATGTTAGCTTAGCTTAGCATTGAAGTACTTCAGAGCTTTGAGTAGAAAAAAATATAGTGATAGGACCATCGCAAGGTACTAGGGTTTCATCTAAGTACGTTTGTTGTTGCATTCTGCCAGCTGACATTTAAGAGTCAGGTTTAGCATATTTACTTGACCATATAGAAATTTAGCATCAGTATAAATTGTGGCCAAACACAAAAACCTGTAAAATATAAAAGAAACTCACCTCCGTATGATGGAAAGCATTATGCCTATTGAAGTCTCTCTTTCTCTTATAGCCCAAATGACACGTAGCGCATTTTAATGGCATCTTGTTAAATCCACACTCCTTCCTGTCTCTCCTGTCTAAAACTTCTTCCATCTCTTTCTCATTTAGAAACACCTTCTTGTAATACTGCTTTATTTCATCCATATTGACTTTTTCATTCTTTTTCTCTATCTTCGCGTACTTCTCATACCTTCTGATCGACTGTCTCCTTATCTCTTTCTCAGCTCCTTTTAATTTCTTTTGTTTTACTTTCTCCACTTTCACTTCTGGAACATCCGTGACCATTATTTCTTCTGCACACGGTACCAAAAAACTATCCTCTCCATCCATATTATCAATATCATAATCTACATCGCATTCTTCTTTCGTCACTGCTACTTCTATGCTGGAGATATCATCGGAGATTATTTCTTCTTTTATTGGACAATTAAGAGAATTCTCATAATCATAATCCATAAGAATATCGTATGTATCTTTTCTTTTTATTGCTAGACTTGAAAGAGACTGGATGTCCTCCTTGAAATACATAATAGAACATGTTCAGTAATTGCTGTCTATTTCTGTTGTGTCTAATAAAAATACCAGTCAGAGAAAAGTAAAAAAAAGTCTGTAACCTGCACCTTTAACCTTTGGACTGTCGAAAACTATAAGGGTGTTATTACAAAAAAGTTACATATGTATTAAATACATGCTTTAAAAACGTTTCGTACTAAATGCACCACGCTTGCTTGAGCCATATCCTTTTTTCGCAAGTCTAACCTTTTTTTTACATGGGGAAATCCCCACTGATACCCACCCTAGTTGGGCAGTTGAGCTTGGGGTACGTTCGACTTGCAAGGACTAAGACCCCATGGTACCTTCAATCACCTATAGGCCGGAGAGCAGGAGCTGCCTAGCTAACCTAACCGAGATAAAGGAGCAAGATGGCAAACATTTAGCGATAACATTGGATTTAAAATGTAACCTGTTTAAAGCAATTATTCAATACGTATTTAATTCTCTTGCAATAATAGCCTAAGTGTTTAACCTTCATATAAACAAATGTATACTTTACAATGTACTGGTGGACAGACTGTTAGCAGTAGAAGTTTCACAAGAAGACAACAGTCTTCTATTGAACTATTACAAAATTGGTAAAACTTGAACTATAACAAGTTATGTAATGTGAAATTATATCTTTTTTAATTGATTAGTAGTATGTCTAACTCCTTTTTTTTATTTAGTACATTTTTAGAACAGAAGCTTATAGATATACAAAAAATATTGTTTAGCTTATTTTTTGATTCTGAATGCAAATAAACCACAATACTAAAAAAACCGTTTTACAGCAAAGGTGCCACGCTTTCTTTACACAACAGATATTTCAGTATGCCTAAGATTCGTAGTACTTAGTATTCTAATAAAAAATATATTAGTACATACCCACTGAAAGTACGAATTCACTAGTGTATTGTATGCCTTTCTAATTTTATTCTGAAAAATTTTTATTTTTCGCAACATTTCCATGCACTCCCAGCAGACCATTAAATCTTCAATTTTCTAAAAAAAAAGTGTTTTATCTAATTCAGGGCTTCTTAAACTATGGGTCGCGACCCTAAATGGGGTCGCCTAGCAAAATTCTGCGGTAACGAGAGATTTCAATGTAGTGCAGGTTTCAAAATGAATTCTAAAACTATATATTTTCATATGTATATGTCTATTGTTACCTAATAAATAAATATCAAACAATATTAATTTATTTTTCTTTTATATTTGTATGAGGTCTCAAGAAACTCGCAATCATAAATGGGGTCATGAATGACAAAAGTTTAAGAAGCCCTGATCTAATTAACTCTAAGTAGATTGTTTACCTCCGTAAACCTACTACTTCTTCTTCTTTAATTTATAGCGCCGTGTGTAATTAATACACAATTCAGCCAATATCATGTAGATACAGAGTGTGCGCTGTCTGTGGCAGATAGTGTTATAAAGAAAGGATTGTGATTCAAAAATATAATTCAGAAAAGAACACATTTATTTTGTGTTCAGACGTAATTATTGTACTTTTTACACATGTATGCTTAGAACCAAAGTTAAGTACATATAGATTAAAAAAAAGGAGAAAGCATGTAAAATTCTCTAAAGATAAGAGACACATAAAATTTGTACAATGGGGAATATAAAGAGGAAGGTAGTCATAAAGGGAGAATTTGCTATTTGAGCAATAAGAGAATATATCATCTGGTTAACTGTCGTGTAGGCTGCATTCGCAGAGAGAATGATTCCTAATCCATAATTTAGCTAAAAGCTCTAGTGTACCAGTATCACCTAAATTGCTAAATCCAAAATAGCTGAATCACTTTTAATGGTACACAAAGGACTGTAGAGTAAACAGTAAAGAGATAAATCAAAAGAAATGTCTTATAATTGTATATATTATACAGGTTAGTTATGATTTTATAAAATTAAAAAAAAACTATAATTATTTGTTTTGATTTTTAAAATTTTAAACTTCTTTTCTTATAAAACCTCTTATCTATACTAATATTATAAAGCTGAAAAGTTTGTTTGTTTGGTTGAACACGCTAATATCAAGAACTACCGGTCCGATTTGAAAGTTTCTTTTAGTGTTAGATAGCTCATTTATCGAGGATGGCTATAGCCTACATATCATCACGTTAAAACCAATAGGAGCGGAGCACCAATGAAGAATGTCTCAAAATCTGGCTATTTTTAGAGCATCTGCTGCGTGTCAGTGTCAGTATTATCTTTGCGTTGCCATGGTAACATGATAACATTCTATCAGAAATATTATTAGGGTTTATTTTATGCTCCTGTTCAAAAGTTTATTCTACGTAATTTTGTAATTCCAATTTTTGATTATAAGTAGTACGTTGCTATCGCAAACATTTTTAAAGTTTATTTTGTGCTGCTATTCTAAAAAAGTAGTAATATTCGTCCATCAATACAGGCGAAGGAATTAATCCACACTGCCAATTCTGAAGTTGTAAATATAGGTAGTTGTTATGTATTCTCTACCCAGTTTTCATCTATGTCTAAGTTGATGTAAAGGTATAAGCGCCAAATATTTCGTAAATTTTTATCTTCTTAATTTTTAAGACCCCAGAATACATGTGCTCCTTGGTATTATTTTTCATTCATTTCACTTATGCACAATAAACAAACAATATTACATAAAACGCCGCCAATTTAACACAATATAGAGTCAAATAACACAAGATTATGAATAAAATAAATACAAAATGTAGGGGACATGACAGATTGAATATGGTCAAAAACTCCTCAAAAAGCTTATTCTATGTTAGTTTTGTTCCGAATTTTTGGTTTGTGATATATTATGTATTATAAGAATAAAGTGTGTGTGTATAATATTGAAATAAGAACTTTTTGATGAATACATATATCTGCGGTGCTACAAATATCAACATATTTTTTTTAATTCTGTCGACATGTCTGTTTGGTTATTTGTTCCGGGTAACCTCCGAAATGGCTGGACTTATTTGAACTTTTTTTTTTCTTAGAAATGTCTACGCCATTGACCTAGCAAGGTCTTAACAGCTTCAAGGTGTTACTGTTGATGATGTGCGTGTCATACATAGAAATATTTTTGAAAGAGTATTATTGTTATTTACACATCTAATAACAATTTTAAATTTATTTAATACATTCAAAAAACGCGTGCGGAGCCGCGGGTAACAGCTAGTTAATTTAATATTTATAAAAATTGAAAAAAAAATAGTAAACCTTTAAACAAAAAAAAAAACCTTATTACCAGACCAGAGTTAAAAGTAAATAAATATTTTAGGTAAAACTTTAAAATATAAAGATCTTACAATCATTGTTTAAAACTTGGTTTAAAGTTTAAAAGGGAGGGAACCTGAACTTAAGAGATGTTTTGTTACTATCCACATGTAGGACAATATAGAACTGTGGTTTTTCTGAGTTTTAATTCGCAAACACATTATCTCCATACATTCCTTTGGGATGAGGCATATGGCCCTATAGTGGGCTTGGCAACGCACTTATCACTCCCTAGGTGTTCCTAGTGTTCATGGATAGTGGTGATCACTTAACATCAGATAACCCACTTGTTCGTTTGCCTCCTATAATGTATATATTTTTTATTTATACATTGTTACAGTTATACCGACACTATGTAAAATAAATATTTATACATGAAACTAAAACAATATATGTATACTAACAGGCTGAGTGGATGTTGTCCTGCCTTGTTAATAAATAAAAATCTGAAATTCAGTCTCGGCACCACCTATCACATCCAATTGTGAATGTAAACCATTCTCAGATCCAGTGGAACACTCACACAAAACTACACGTCAATGGCAGTAATAATCAGAAAGATTGGTTGCAAAATAAAGTAAAAAAAAAAACAAATATTTTGCTCACAAGGAAATATGTCGACTAGTGGGAACTAAACTAAGACTTCTTAAGTCGAAGCATCTGAATGAGGAGTTAATTTAGATTTGCTACAGTACAGTATCTTAAATAATTCATGAAGAATGCAGATATATATTTATTCAGTACATAACGTTGATATAATCTAGGCACAAGTTCTATGCAATCGAGTTCCTTTCAGGATCATAGTACTCTTGGATATACTTTAAAAAAAAATGTATAATTTTACCACCTTTCTATTTAATTTGCTCCTTGCTTTCTCATAAATTGGACGTAATATTTCCGTATATTACAAAAGTTACTTAGCCCCACTATTTTTTTTTCTCTTTTCAAATTGACCACGCTATTGGCCTTACTGGCCTTCACAGCTTCACAAGACTACCGTACCGAGGTACCGTAGCACCACTAGTAATGTTCAGCCTATACTAAGCATCAACATTCTATTGTAAATAATTTTATTTATTTTATTTTATTTACTTTTATAAGAACTTCACAGCACAATCATGGTATATTAAAAATATATGAATACTATTACATAGTGCCTACATTTCGTATAATGAGAGATTACGTGTACAAGTTTATTTACAATATTGTATAATAATTAATTTTGCGCGTGCACATGGACGTGTGTGTGTGTGTGTGTGTGTGTGTGTGTGTGTGTGTGTGTGTGTG
>JACEII010000154.1:407801-436663 GCA_014332785.1 Antheraea mylitta | reverse complement strand
GTGTGTGTGTGTGTGTGTGTGTGTGTGTGTGTGTGTGTGTGTGTGTGCGTGTGTGTGTGCGTGTGTGCGTGTGTGTGTGCGTGTGTGCGTGCGTGTGTGCGTGCGTGTGTGTGTGTGTGCGTGCGTGTGTGTGTGCGTGTGTGTGCATGTGTGTGTGTTTAGTTTGTATGTTTTTGTTTTATTTTTCCTGTATAATACTTGATTCTAATTTTGTGCGAACCGAGTTAAGAAACTGATTCCGACTTAGGTGAAAGATATCTATGTCATTAAAATATTTATTGTACATTGTAGTACGTCTATAGATAATGGAATCTTGAGCATAGGTATGCTTTACGGCAGGAATTGTGAACAAGGTGGAGTTTCGGGTGATTCTACTGGGCACTCTAAAATTTAATTTGCTTAAAAGTTCTGACCTACCTATACATGAATTAACAGGATCGTAAAGAAATTTCATATCGTTCATAGTTCGGCGGCATTTTAGTGATAACATGTTATATGACTCTAAGTTGTTGTTATACTCACAGGGTTCCTTTTTACTTTTAAAATTGAGGTATTTTAAAAACTTATGAGACCATATCGACGATGCATATTCTAGGCTACTTCTAACATAAGAAAAGTAAAGAATTTTGAGTGGTAGAATTTTAAAAAATGGTTTTGTGACTCTGAATATGAATCCTAACATTTTGATGGCTTTTTGATGAACGAAATCATAATGACAATTATAAAGTAATTTGGAGTCCATCATTATTCCTAAGGCTTTCACACAATTTTTATGTTGAATTGATAAACTATTTATGGTATAAGTATAATTAATTTGCCATAGTTTACGTGTGAAAGTTATAGAGTTACATTTATTTATGTTAAGATCTAATTGATTTAGTTTACAGTAATCACAGAGTCGATTTAGATCCTCCAGCATTAGGTAGCAGTCGTCAATACCACGGATTACTTTGAAAATTTTAGTATCATCTGCGTACATTCGATAATTTGAATGTTGAAAACGAGTAGATATATCAGAGACGTATAGATTAAACAATAGCGGCCCAAGATGTGATCCCTGGGGAATCCCTGAGGGAATCCTTTCAAAGCGTGAAATATATATCGCTACTCGCAATAAAAGGCGTAATAAAAGTTTAACAGAAATCAAAATAACACCAATTTATGAGCAAGATGAAGAAGATATTTTACCTCCATTTTTTGATCACCCAGAAGATAAAAATATAAACGTGAATTTTCTTGGAGAGACAAAAGTCTTCGTTCAGCGGTAAGACATCCATGGCATACTGTATTTTCCATTTTTATCCTATACATTGTAGAAAAGATTTCTTTTTAATGGTAACTAGGTTAACATGCATTTAATAAACATAATTTTAAATGGGAAAATCACAGGTGCACGATTTTATTTTGTACTATATGTTGGAAATTTGAAGACATTACGAAAATCAACAATAACAACGATTGCAGATAAAATTTTATGTTCCTAGTATACTCTGTGGAATATACTAAAAAGGACAGATTAACTCATCATTCATTTGGAAATATAAACCACAGACATTACGTAATAAAATTTTATAAACTATTTAAAAATGTAACGATTCAGTAGACTGTCTTGCTACGTACAGACGTGTACTTCAGATAGGGTGAATATTCCACGTTCCTTAATGATACAATAGGTATTATTTTAATACCTTTATGAATTGTAAATCTTTCATACAAGAAGTTCTATTTATACTATATATTATACTATAATATTATAAAGAGGTAAAGTTTGTGAGTTTGTGACGCTGTAGGGGGTAATCTCAGGAACTACTAGTCCAATTTGAATAATTATTTCAATGTTATATAGCTCATTTATCGAGAATGGTTATACGCTACATATCATCACGCTAAAACCAACAGGAGTGAAGCACCAATGAAGAATGTTTAAAATTCGGGGTTTTTTCTTCTTGAGAGCTTCCGCTGCGTGTTAGTGTTAGCCTAAAACATTTATTCCACGCGAAGAAATTCGTGGACAGAGGCCATTAGGCAATACTCCATAAAAAAACGTGTAACTTTTGAATTCCCATCATTAGATTAAAAAATACAATGCTTATTCTATTCGTGTATTTTGTGTATTGGTTTGAGCGCATATATATGGTAATCGTGCTTCTTTGACTTTACTGTATTGTTAATAAAATGATCCGTAATAAGTTAAAGGGTCGGAAAGAATACTAGATTATCTATAGATTGTCTGCCACATTTTTCATTCAATTTTCATTCCTTGTTATTGTGGAAAAACTCACTTATGTCATTTTGCAGTCATTTGTTTACTTGACACTTGTACAACTGATAGTCTATGATTTGATTTATTTGTTATGATAGTACAACCACAGAGTACTTTAAACTATAAATAAAATAAATACGTATATTATTTATAATGTAAGAGAGATTTCGAAAAGTTTATCACATAATAATTTTACACATAAAAAAATAATACATTGAAATAAATCGTTTTAAAACTATAAATAGAAAATTATGAACGAAATTGCATTCAAAGAAGAATTTCAGGTAGACAATAAAATAATATGCCGAACCTGTCTGAGTGTTGGCCGAAAACTATTTCCACTGGCTCAATTTAAAAATATATTTCAAATGTTAACTTCCGAATTTATATCCTCAGTAAGTATAAATTTATTAAACAAAAACAACTATGATTAATTTCTGTATTATTACATTTTCTTTAGTACTTGGTCCTTATCTAGAACTTTCGAACTGATTTTGCTATTGACCTAGCAAGGTATTAACAGCTTCACCAGACTACTAAGGCGAGCACTTGCGGCACTCAGCCGATTTTATTTGGGCAACTAGCTCAGGGCTGAACGGCACACCTCGGCTTGGGCTGTTGCCTGATACATGCAATTCGCAACCTATCTGACCTAACCTAAGTTAGGGTACATATTTAAAAAGGAATTATTACAATATTTTCATTTAGAATACATTTTAAGATATTACGTTGTTTATAAGTATTGTGCTTAACAAAGTATGACATGGGGCATGTGGTGTGGTGCATGCATGTGTAGAAGAAAAGAAATTTCTCTCTTCATAAAATTAGTTTTTTGTCACACAAAGCTATTTTATTTGTGTATTTTATCAACAAGTTTTTCATTAATTTTCAGGTAAATATCTCTGTGGATTTTGCACAATTATGTTGGGAGTGTATTGCAACATTGAAGAAAGTCTTACAGTTCCAGACACGTGTGAAAAGAGCTAATGACTTATTTAAGTTTGACGAGGTTAGTCTTTTCTCATTTTATAGAGTTTAGAAAGTACAAGAAGTTGATAAGCGTCGCATTGTAAATAAAAATGCTGATGGAACTATAGCATCGATTTGGATCGACTTTACTGCAGTATATAATTTTGAATTTTTGTATTTTATTTACTTTATTTCGTCTTTTCCTTGTAAAAAGTACTTTTTTTTTTTCATTATTCCATATTTATTTCCTGTTCTAGACCATCATTGTTAGAGTTACACAGTGAAATTGTTCTTAAAGTATTTTTTTTTTGTTTAATTTTTTTTTATGTCATAGAAGGCAAACGAACAAGTGAGTTACCTGATGTTAAGTGATCACCTTCGTCCATAGACACCAGCAACACCAGAGTCGGAAGTGTGTTGCCATCCTGTGTTGGTGGGGAAAGAGGGAGAGGGAAGGGGAAAAGAGGAAAGTGAGAGGGAGGGAGGAGGTCCACCGGCAATCTCACTAACCAAACGAAACGCAACAATGTAAGCACTGTTACTACATGTCGGTTTTTTATGGGTCATATGGTACTAACCTGCACATGCCGACCAAATTCATGCTGAAACCAATTATAGCATCAGCGTGGCTCTACCACCTACAAAACTGCCGGCACTTTTACATTTTATTATTACGTCAATTTATTTGTGTAACTTCAGTTTGCAATCAACCACAAGCGTTGAGTCCCTGCTCGCTATTTACCATTAGTGGCTGACTATTATATACATTTATCCTAATAAAATAAATCTTTTTCTTCAATGCTTTTATGGATAGTAACTGTACAAAATAATTTCCATGTTTCACATCTGCCAGGCGTCCTGTGACAACCCACTTTTTATTTTATTTACAGTGCTATGCAGACTGCCTTTCAACATTAAGTATCCAGGATATAAAAGACAATCAAACGATATATACCAATGATACAAAAACACAAACAGACGTCAAAAGTAGTTATGAAACATTAGTGAAAGATGAATTAGGTCATTCGGATATAATTCATGAAGATTTTATCCCTTTTGACAATGAAAATATCAAAGCAATTCATAAAGATAAACCGAGAGGAAAGTATGATAACAAATGGGCAAAGAAAAAAGCTATGCTAAATAAAAGACCTAAGTTCAAAACATTTCCCAATGATAAAAGTGTATTTAAAAGAGTGCAGATATCTGTTGCTGAGGTATATAGTTACATGGAGAGGGAAAGAGATCGTGAAATTTATAAGTCTAAATTGTACAGATGTGAGGAATGTGTCATTGGATTTAGTAATGAACATTTGTTATTGAAACATAAACAGAAATATCATAATGTGAGTTTATTTGTCCTATCTGAAGTCTCTTTTCTCCTTCTTCACTCTTTTTTGTGCATTTTGTACAAATATGAGTAAAATTAATATCTAATTGTTACTATATATATCGGGGAGCCACTATTGACTTGCAGTACTACGCTATTGACTTTGTCAGGGGTGTTACTAATGATTTTTTTTTTAAATGAAAACGCTGTTAACCTGGAAAGGTTTTACAGCTTCACCGAACTAAGCTTACTAATGACCTCAAACAAAGAGATGGGTTACCAGATGTTAAGTGATTACTGCCGTCCATAGAAACTAGAAACATCAAGGGAGTCGCAAGTGCGATGCTAGTCTGTGTTTAAGGGAAGAGAAAGGAAGGGGATCGAGAGAGAGAGAGGTACATGGGCTTCCGGCGTTCTCAGTGACTGTATGAAACACAATAATGCTAACACTGTTAGTTCATGTCCGATGTTTCTATGGGGTACCAGATTAGGCACCCCTCGGCAGAGCCGCTGCCGTGCGCTGCTCGCGCGATACAGTGACACAAAATGTTACATCACTGCAACAACAGTACACATATCACCCCCACGCACGTGCACGCATACACGCTTACATATGAAAGTGGAAGGGTTTTGTTTCTTTCCCTTATCGAACTGAAATAGTTTGGAAAATTATCCGATACGAAACATATATAGGAGTTGTTGAGGTATGTATGCTTGGTACACATATATGCTCCAACAACTCATATATGTATGAATAGTTAGCTTAGGTCAGCTCAGATAGGTCGTGAATTGCACGTGTCGGGCAGCAGCCCAGGCCGAGGTGTGCCGTGCACCCTTGAGCAAGTTGCCCAAATAAAATCGGCCGAATACCGCAAGTGCTCGCTTTAGTAGTCCGGTGAAGCTGTTAAGACCTTGCTGGGTCAATAGCGTAGTCAGTTCGAAAAAAAAAAAGTTTCTATGGGTCGAATGGTAGTACCGGGGACGAGCCGACCCATCAGCGTGCCTCTACGACTACTGATATACTATATATCGATACTAGATGGCGTTACGGCGTATCCACTTATTATGTTTTTCAATGAATCATCCTGCAAACAGATGTGTTATTATTTATTGCAACAAATGATAAAAGACATGTTGGAATTCATGGTCATTCACGGTCAAAATGATATCCAATTAGGTTCAGTAAATTTGAGATTTTTGTATTAAAAAAATGGAGAAAAAAAACTTAATGATTTAAATAATTAACGTTTATCCTTCTAATTCTTAATTAAAAATGTTAGTACATAAATAGACAAGTAATTTAATCTATCTGGTGGCTTCTGTACTTTAATAAAATGTTGATTATGTTGCTAGAAGTTTCCAGAATCTTGTCTATATTATTATTTTTTATTAACTTCACTGGTGAAGTCTAGTAAGCTGTAAAAGCCCATCACCCCACAGCGTAGTCAGTTAAAAAAAAAACACTTGTCCCTTACAATATAACTGTAATACGCAGGATACCAAAATTTATAAAATATTAATTATAAAATCAAATTTAGATACAAGAAATAAAATCCTGTTACATAAAATATACAATCTAATCTCACTAAAAACTCTCACCATAAATAATTCTTATTGTAGTTTTCAAATTTACAATGAATTGTAGGTATATTTTGAGAACCACGGACATTAGTAACACTAATAATATTTTTGCACACAATGATACAATAAATTAAATAAAAAAAATAGTGCGTAACCGTCACACGCGTTTAAAGTAAACCGTCTTTGAATTGTATGATTTTTTTTGTGTACTTTCATATATTTAATTCTTTTTAACAGAAAGTTAACAATATTTCCTGTTATTTAAGTTCCGTATTAGCTGATAGATGGCCCTAAAATTAATTAAACTTTCATTTAATTTTTTATATTGAAACCAGATGGCAGCACGGTCGTGCGCCCTTATGTACATGATTAATTCTGTTGTATGATTTTATAATTTTTTTTTTCAAAAACTTTTATTTGATTTGTGTATAAACTATTTATCGGCAAAATTTAAAAACCGGTTGGTACAGATACATGACACCATATTGCCGTAACGGACTTCCGTTGCATTGTCGTCCAGTTACCTCCTAGTCACGCTCAAAGAAGTTTTACTTCAAAAACATTGAAATGAAGAAAAATGCTGTAAAATGTATTTTCTAGAACGTTGGAGAATACGTATGTGACATTTGCAAAGCAAGATTTACGGTTAAGCGACATCTATCGAAACATGTAGTAAACCATTTCAATGTATACAAATGTAGTCTCTGCGGTCTCATATGCCGGAATGAAAAACAAAAGATGGAGCATCTGATAAAGAATAGAAAATATTTACAATGCTTGAAATGTGAACTCAAGTTCTGGTAAGTACTTATTTTTTACACATATTCTCTATATTACGTTATGTTGGTTGTGTTTTATGTAATATAGTTTGGTTATTGTGCACAAATGAAGTGGATGAGATAGAATTCCACGGAGCATGGATTCTGACATGAACCAAATACTCCCTGAAAGGTTCTAAGCGCCACCCCACCCCCAGTCCGTTAGTGGTATCCGCCGCAAAATACGAAACCGTACCCAACGCTGCGCGCTACAAAAGACGTCCGCGACATATTTTTACCGATCCTCCCGTTAAAATAACGGCAGCGAACGATCAGTACCAGTCTGTCTCTCCAAACAGAACGTGTTCACGTCCACGCTCGTGTAACCACAGTTTACACCGCCGTGGTCTGGGGGTAAATTTCGCTCCCGCACACCAAATCAGGCCCCCCTCGGCAGCGGCTTAAGCCTAGGTTCGTTCCCTCGGCGTGCAACCTTTGAGTGCGCTGCTAGCGCGATACAGGGACACAAAATCTTGAGTAAAATAGTTACTCCTGAGGATATGCTCTATGATTTTCTTGCTGATTTATTGCGAACTCAGTACTTTAGTAGTGATACGTGTTCATAGACATTTCTAAAAATGATTGAAATGTATTCTATTACTTATTTCTAGACAATGATTTTTTGACGATAATCGAAAAATACACACACGTTTGATTTTCATTGTTATTATACGTATAAAATATTTAATCTATTTTTATAAAATTATATAAAATTGCTTAAGATTGTAATTTTTTTTTGTAGTAATAGAAGGGATTTCTTCAAACACTACAAAGAATGGCACGAGAAATTCATATGTGCTCATTGCGGTATCAGTTTCAAGATGAGGTACTGCATCAAGGATCATTTAAGGTGAGTTAAATTCTAGGTATTAGTGTAATAGCTTTCAGTTCTGTCAAAGCATTATTAAGTGTAGACTATGGTCCTATCCAGCGTTTGTGAATCATGCAATTTCAATTGTATGACTCACAAACGAGTATATGTATGAATAGCTTAGAATAGTTTACCTAGGTCAGACTCGGGTTATTTCGGTAACAGCCCACGCCGAGGTGTGCCGTGCACCCTTGTGCTAGTTACCTAAACAAAATCGGCTGAGTACCCTAAGCGCTCGTCTTAGTCCGGTGAAGCTGTAAAGGCCTTGAAGGCCAATAGCGTAGTCAGGGAGCCTAACCAAGTATCATCATACATCTGAAAGCTATATATATTACGTGATTTTATCACATGATAATCACGTATCACATGTGTCATCTCCCTACATTTTTCCGTTTTATATTTGCGTTAGTGATTGTCGATGAGCTATTTGGTTAGGCCTCCAGTTCGAAAGAAAAAAAACGATGGTCCTATCACTTTTTTGATGTGAAAAATCTGTAGGCGAGGGTAAACCTGATAGTTGGCGTGGCGAATGCATGTGACGTGGCGACGCGATGTTATAGTAATGAGATGTGAGTCATCTTTTATTACTAAGAGGGACTAAGTAGAGATAACATGATCGTAATAGATCCATTTTGTTTTAGTTCTCAATATTATTAATAGATGGCATTAATTTACGTTTACATACATCTATCACGCGGTTTTAAAGATTGTTATCACCTTTTTTGACAACTTATCATCGGCAGAACCAAGTCTAGTCGCTGTATTTTTTTTTATATATATCATAGAAGGCAAACGAATATGAGGGTCACCTGATGTTAAGTGATCAGTACCACCCATAGACACCAGCAACACCAGAGGAGCCACAAGTGCGTTGCCAGCCTGTGGTAGCGGGGAAGGTGAGAGGGGAAAGAGAAGAGAGGGAAGGGAGGGCGAGGCGGGTGAGCCTCCGGCGATGTCACTGACCGAACAAAACGCAACAATGCAAGCACTGTTACTTCACGTTAATTTGCTGTGAGAGGGTGGTACTACGCCGTACGAGCCTGAAATAATCATCATCACCAGCCTGTAAAAGATCTAGTGCAGGGCCAAACGCCTCTTCCTGAAGGAAGGTATGGATAATGGGCATAATCACCCACACGCCAGACCACGATGTATTGACTATTTCAAACTCTGAGAAATGAACAGTTCTATAATGTTCCCACATACGGTAGTACTACAAGAATGTTTCTCAGGTTCGGGTTTCCTCACGATGTTATCCTTCACCGTCAGTCGATACTGTTACCATTAGTAAAAGTACGCTAAGCGCCAAAAATTCTTTTTTTTTGTATTACAGGAGGCAAACGAACTAGCGTGTCACCTGATGTTATGTGATCACCGCCGTCCACAGACACTAGTAACATCAGGGGATCCGAAAGTTTGTTGCCAGCCGGTGTTTGGAGGGAATGGGAGGAGGAGAAGGGAGGGGGTTTTGAGAGGAAGGGAGATGGGTCTCGGTACTCTCACTGACCGAACGAAACACAATAATGCGTGCACTGTTAGTTCACGTAGGTGTTTCTGTGTGTCGAGTGGTACTACCCCGGGCATGCCGACACATTCATGCTGAAACAAGTAATAGCTTCAGCGTGGCTCTATCACTATCCTAGTGGTACATGCCGGGATTCGAACCTGTGTATTTCCGATACATATACAGAGATAGATTTCCCTCTGTGTGTAGAACACCATTCCCTTATTGCTTCAGGAAGCAGCACTGCCCGTTTGAGTGCAAACCGTGTAAAAAAATCTTCAGAAGATACAACGGTTTATGGTTTCACAACAAACTGAGACACTCGCCTCAAGGTCAATCCGCGTACTGCGTCGAATGCGACAGGCACTATGTCGATGTATACAAATATAGATGGCATCTAGCGAATAGCGCTAAACATAAACCCAGGCAGCAGGTTAGGTGAGTGGGTTTATTATTCAAGTCAGTTCCCGTGGCTCAGGTCATCATAGACAATCACACCCATCATAGATTAAGATACACACTTTAGATCAAGACACACCGTAGATAATAATTTATAATCTTTCTTCTTAATATATATAAATCTCCTGTAACGATGTTTGTCCGCGATGGACTCCTAAATCGCTTAACAGATTTCGTTCAAATTTGCACGCAATATGCAGTTTGGTCCAACTTGAGAGATAAGATAGCTTAGATCTTTAATTATAGTCGCAATTTTATTTTATTGCAAATTATTTGTCTATAATTAATTGACAGTCACAATTATCTGTTTACTCGAAAAGATTCTAACAGATGTCGATATTTTTCGACTGGATTGAGTAAGTAATCAATAGATGGCCCTTCTATGGTAAACCGACAACCGTGTCATATAAGCTACAATTCAATAGCATGATTACCACGTGTTAAGGATTTTTTAAATTATTTACGGAGGAGAACGTCTGCCGGGACCGCTAGTTAATTTATATGGCCCACTTACCCTTCTTCTTTTCTCCCCCTTTCCCCACACATACACAGGCTGGCAACGTACTTGATACTCCCCTGATGTTACGAGTAACTATGAACGGCGGTGATATATAAAAAAAAAGTAAAACTTCCCTTGAAATTTTGTTTAGCAACATTGTTACGTGACGAAATTGGTTGGGGGTAAACACTGTGTCGGGTAGAGTGAGAGCAGTGTCTCGCTTGCAATATTTGCTCGGGCAATTGAGCAATAAGATGGTGGTCCACGTTTTTGTGGCATATCACAATTTTTGCTTCGTGGTGCTATTTCCCATACATTTCACTAGTACTTAATAACTGAAATGTATTACATAAAATGCCAGCAATATTATATTTAATTTAGAGTCGGATAACAGATCTATACATATAATAGGAATATAAATCTAAAGTGACTGTAATTTCAGATCTTTCACCAGTTAGATAAAGTGATTGACGAGAAAGTTTTGGGTATATAATTGGTAAGATTTTCTTGTAAATTGGTTGAAATATAATGATAACCGTTGGAATTGTCGGAATAAATCAAGACGGCTGGGAGCTTTCCTCGAAAACGCTGCCTAATTCGTTTGAGATATATAAAACAAATAGTGGGCCCGGCGGACGTTGATCCTGCCTTGATAAAAAAAAATCAACCGCAGCACCACCCACCGTGTCCAATTGTGAATCCAAACCATTCTCGGATTCAATAGAAAATGTATTCAAAATTTTCTCAAAATCGGTCCAACTGTTTTGAAGGAGTTCAGTGACATACACGCGTACAGAATAAAATTATATGTAAAGATTGCGATAGTAAATAACGCAGACGGAGTCGCGGGTATCAACTAGTATATAATATTTCAGTGTCTCGTGTTCGGACTGCGATAAAGTCTTCACGAAGAAGATCTACATGACTGATCACTATAATCTGGTCCATTTGAAGAATTATAAATACCGTTGCGAGGAATGTGATAAGGTAGGAACTGTTCTTTCTTGAACTATAAACTTATTTAGGTGCACCCGATTAGGCCTCCCACGGCAGCGGCTCAAGCCTAGGTTCGATCCCTCGGTAGGGAGTTCTTGAGTGCGTTGCTTGCGCGATACGGTTACACAAAATATACATCACTGCTACAACACTACACGATCACCCACACACGTGCACGCTTACACATGAAAGTGGAAGGGTTTACTTTTTTCCCTTATCGAACTGAAAAAATTCAAAATCTTCCGATAATAAATATATGGAGGAGTTGTTAAGGCGTGTATGCTTGGTACACATACACGTTTCAACAACTCATACATATATGACTAGTTAGCTAGGTTAGCTAAGATTGGTCGCGATTTTGCAGGCAACAGGCAAGCCGAGGTGTACAGTGCACCCTTGAGCTAGCTGCCAAAATAAAATCGGCTGAGGGCCTTAAGCGCTCGCTTTAGTAGTCCCAATGAAACTGTTAAGACCTTGCTAAGTCAATAGCGTAGTCAGTTCGAGGAAAGAAGAGGTGTTTTCTGGCAGGAAAAAAAATTGAGGTGATAGAGGCACGCTGAAGCTGTTACTGGTTTCAACATGAATGGGTCGGCTCGTCAAATCAAATCAAATAAATACTTTATTCAGTTTAGGCCCTAATAAGCCACCTATGAACGTTAAAAACTACCACCGGTTCGGAAACAACCCAGTCATCGAGAAGAACCGGCAAGAAACTCGATCTGGTTTATCTTTTTAATATATATAATATTTAGACTATATTACATACATGACAGAAACGTTTTTAATGGTTGCACAGAGATGAGTCAATTCTAGGCATCACTATCGTTCACATACTAATCCACTCTATAATAGTCTTTTGAGACCTTTCCCGGGGTAGTACCACTCTCTCACAGAAAACCGATGTAGAGTAACAGTGCTTGCATTGTTGCGTTTCGTTCGGTCAGTGAGAGCGCCGGACACCCATCTCCCCGACACCAGGTGACCCGAATGTTCGTTTGCCACCTATGACATAAAAAAAAATTATAATAATTTCACGACATGACATGCACTAGGTGGTGACCGATCGTATTACGCTTGCGTCAGTCTAGCGTTTGTTTGATGTATAACTGTATAGAAAAGTGATAATATTTGTTCCTATTGCCAACAGAAGTGAAAAATATACTAATGTTAATAATTTAAATACATAAATCATGTTTTTTTTTTTTTTCGAACTGACTACGCTATTGACCCAGCAAGGTCTTAACAGCTTCACCGGATTACTAAGGCGAGTACTTGCGGCACTCACCGATTCTATTTGGGTAACTAGCTCAAGGGTGCACGACACACCTCGACTTGAGCTGTTGTCTGATACGTGCAATTCGCGATCTATCTGAGCTGACCTAAGCTAACTATTCATACAAATATGAGTTGTTGGAGCATATATGAGCACCAAGCATACATACCTCAACAACTCTTATATACATTTCGTATCGGATAATTTTCCAAACTATCTCAGTTCAATAAGGGAAAGAAACAAAACCCTTCGACTTTCATGTGTAAGCGTGGATGCGTGCACATGCGTGGGAGTGATATGTGTACTGTTGTTGCAGTGATGTAAGATTTTGTGCTCGTGTATGGCGCGAGCAGCGCACTCTAGGTCTCCACGCCGAGGGAACGGACCTAGGCTTGAGTCGCTGCTGAGGGGGGCCTAATCTGGTCCGAGGGGGCCTAATCTGGTTACATAAATCATTAAATTTAAATAATTCACACTGTAATTAATTTAAAAAATCAAAACAGAACAGTTTAAATTCCATTTGTTTGAGTTTTCGGCAGTCTTTGTAAGTGCCTCGATTTTTTTAATTCACAAATTATTAAAAAGTTTAGGTAATTTACTTTCATAAAATTCGATTTGTGCTATTTTTATATCCCTATTGTTTTCTAATAATAATCAGAGCGAATAAGTGACAATGTGTGTGGCCGTTGTCCCCACGCCTCAATGACTTATCTATTGTATACCTATAAAGATGTTTTTTTTTTTGTATAGAGTAAATGTATAGGTATTTTTTTAGAATTTTACTAGGAATGCGGACCTCGTGAAGCATCAGCGTCGTGTCCACGAAGGTATTCCCCTGCCGAAGAATAAGATATGTTTTATTTGCGGTAAAGGATTCACGGTAAGTTAACAGTTATTCAGATTATTCCAGGTGTTAGGTTAGTCGCTTACAATATACCAAAAGATGATCATTCGTGATCACATTTACTATATAATTTTTTTTTTTCGAAATGTCTACGATATTGACCCAGCAGGGTCTTAATAGCTTTACCGGACTACAATCTATATAAAATAATATTATCAAAACAAATACTAATAAACAACAAAGAGAATCTAAGATAATTTTTGTCTTAAGACTTTCAAAAATATTGATCCAAATTTAATAAACCTAGATGGCAGTGACCGCTGCCAAAGGCTGCAGGGCGCGACCCGGAGTTAATAACCTTCGATAATAAAACGAACAATAAATCGTTTTGTTCATGTTGTTCTCAAAATTTTTTACCCTTCATTTTCATTTCACTCGACGGTTAAAGACTGCGTTTTAACATATACGCGTAGAGAATTGAGCATAATCTTTATTTTTTTCTAAATAATTAGGGTCCACCGGAACCAGCTAAATTTTGGAAATGGTTTATGAGGGAAAATTGAGCCGACACGGAACGCCTAGTAGATGTGAAACATCGAAATTGTTATGTATAAGTTATATCCATAAAATAACAGATTACAATAGGAATCGGATATGTCATAATGAAAAGATAAAGCATTACAAATTTGTTCCATAAAATAATGACTTTTTATTTATTTTAATACATAAATGTTAATTTTTATTAAATAAAAAAAATCAACTAGGCGCAGGCGCTGTGTTTTTGGCGGCAGTTATCAAAGGGCGCTACGTCGTTAGCACGTGCCGCCTAAGACTAATAGAACGAATGGTCAACAAAACAATTTGAATCTTATGTTTATTCAAACAGGGTTGCAAATGTTTTAGACTATTTTGTTAATAGTGCAAAGTTCGTGTTTTACGTCGCCACGCCAACAATCAGGTTTACCATCCGCCTATAGGTGTTACACATTAAAAAAAATCAGGAAGCTGTGCTTTATTAGATACTAGCCTCTGCCCGCGATTTCATTCGCGTGGAATAGATACACTAACAGTAACACGCAGCAGTTCTCAAAAGGAAAAAACATCCCGATTTTGAAACATTTTTCATCTGTGATCCGCTCTTATTGGTCTTAGCGTGATAATATATAGGCTATAACCATTCTTGATGAATGAGCTATATAATACTGAAAGAATTATTCAAATCGGACCAGTAGTTCCTGAGATTACCCCCTACAACGTCACAACATTACAAACTTTTACCACTTTATAATATTAATTTGATTAAAATCCGCTTGACATGTTGCTTGAACTCACTGTCCGGCAAATCGGCAATGTTTTTTGGGACTTTGTTACCAGCTGCATGTTATTTCCACAGACAAACAAAATATTGACGAATCATATACGCACTCATACTGGAGAACGTCCGTACGAGTGTGAAGTTTGTTCAGCACGTTTCGCTCAACGGACAGCACTTGCATCACATCTCCAATCGGTACATCGGAAGCTGCGAGGTTATCCATAACCAGTGGTCTAAATTCCACCATAATATAGGGTATGAATAATTTTCATCAGATCTTAAATTTAAAGGCCGGCAACGCACTTGTGACTTCCCCAGTTTTGCAAGTGTCTATGGACGGCGGTGATCACCTAGCATCGGGTGACCCGTCTGTTCGTTTGCCCCCTATAATATAAAAAAAAATCTATCTTCTATAAATATAATGAGAATATAAATTTAATGTAATATGAATGTAATGTGATTTTTAGATATTTAACCGACGAAAAAAACGGAGTTTTTAATTCGACGCGTATATATATTTTTTTTATATATGATCACGCATAAGTTTTTACAATAGATTAAAAAAAAAATATTTTTTTAATGGAAAGGGTATACTCCGAAGTTGGTCCCATATACATTTGGGGAAAAAATTCCCACCCTAAGGGTATAAAAATAAGAATGATTGTTCACTCACTGATTACATCTAAGACCGCGCATAAGTTTTGACAGAATAGTCCGACTTTTATTATTATTCTTTGATTTGGAAGAGTATACCCCGAAGTTGGTCCCATATACATTTTTGACAAAAACAAAAAAATTTAACAAAAAAAAAAAACAACCCCAAAGGTAGGAAAACAAGGGGATGCTTTATAATTCAGTCTCTGAGTTGTGTATTACAAATAAATGAAGCATGTAGTAATTAGTAGATTATAGTCACAAAAAATTATAAAATAAAAACTTTTTAACGAAAAATTAAACCGCCGAATAAACTGAAAAGCAAAAATTAAAATACCTTTTACTTTATTAATCTTAATAACTAAGTTCTTAAAGTAATGTAAGTATACCTAAATGATTTTGAGTCGGCGCCAAATAATCAATTAACTAAATTACTTTACATTCAAACATATAACCAAATCAAATTAAAAATGTAATGTGAAATCTCCAGCTTTAACGAGTGTGCCCGTTCGGGTTGTTTGGCGCCGACTTAGAATCACTTAGGTATTACATTAGTTCAAGAACTTAGTTATTAAGATTAATAAAGTATGCCTAAGTTCGATCCCTCGGTAGGGAGCCCTTGAGTGCGTTGCTTGCGCGATACGGTGACACACAAATATACATCACCGCTACAACACTACACGATCACCCCCACACACGTGCACGCCTACACGCTTACACATGAAAGTGGAAGGGTTTACTTTTTTTTCCCTTATCGAACTGAAAAACTCTCAATTTAGCGATAATAAATATATGGAGGAGTTGTTGAGGCGTGTATGCTTGGTACACATATACGGTTCAACAACTCATACATATATGAATAGTTAGCTAAGATAGGTCGCGATTTTGCATGCAACAGGCAACAGCCAAGCCGAGGTGTGCCGTGCACCCTTGAGCAGGTTGCCATAATAAAATCGGCTGAGTGCCTTAAGCGCTCGCTTTAGTAGTCCGGTGAAGCTGTTAAGACCTTGATGGGTCAATAGCGTAGTCATTTCGAGAAAAAAAAATCACTTAGGTATACTTACATTAGTTCAAGAACTTAGTTATTAAGATTAATAAAGTAAAAGGTTTATTATTTTTTGCTTTTCAGTTTTTTCGGCGGTTTAATTTTTTGTTAAAAAGTTTTTGGCATAAAAAGTTGTTGCAGGTTGTGTAATAAAATACATTTAATCACTTTTAGGAATGTCTGCCTGTTTAGACATACATCATTGCTACAGAACTCCATTCATGGTAAAACTTTTTCAAGACATTCATAAAACGTATCTTCGAGTAACATTTAGACTTTTAGTAATTATTTTTTTTTATTATACAGAAGGTAAACGATTTTTTTTTCGAAATGTCTACGCTATTGACCCAGCAAGGTCTTAACAGCTTCACCGGACTACAAAACAGGCGGGTCACCTGTTGTTAAGCGATCACCGCCGTCCATAGACACTAGCAACCCCAGAGGAGTTGCAAGTGCGTTGCCTGCCTGTGTTTGGGGGAATGGATAGAAAGGGAGAGGGGAAAGGAGAGGAGAGGGGAGATAGGTCACCGCCGGTTTCTCTGACCGAACGCAACAATGCAACCACTGTTACTTGACGTCGGTTTTCTGTGTGTCGCGTGGTGCTACCCCGGACGAGCCGAGCCATTCATGCTGAAACCAATAATAGCTTCAGCGTGGCTCTACCACCTAAAAAATGTAGTCTTTAGTCGAAAGTTATTGTAATTTTAATTAGGACGCGACTTAAGTACGAAAGGAAAGTAGATATTAATTAGACTTAATACATTCAGAGGACTTTTTACATATTAGCTGTGCCTTGCAACTTCGTCTGCACCTAATCGGTTATAACCGGTTTAAATTGTAGTTTTCAACGCGAAAACTTTTAATAAAGCAAAATCCGACTGCAGCCACACCTACGGTTTCCAATTGTGAATCCAAACTATCAATGGACTCACTCAAACATATATCAAAAATCTTAAAATAAGCCTAAAATCCGTTCGTAGCATCATCTGCCTGGTTTAATTAAATAAAAACTAACCTACATATAAGTGAACCGCTTGAAATTATATTTAACAGATCTCTAGCTTCTGGCGTTTTTCCTGCTCACTGGAAAAATGCATTTATAATTCCAATATTTAAATGTGGTGATAAAACCAAATGTGAAAATTATAGACCTGTAAGTATTCTATCTTGCATGGGTAAAATATTTGAGTCTCTAATCTACCCTTATATATATAATCACCTCAAACAACATATTTCTCCCTTCCAGCATGGTTTTGTTAGTGGTCGTTCTACAATTAGTAATTTACTTGTTTATAAAAGTTATATCTGTAATTCCTTTAATAATCGTCAGCAGGTGGATTCCATTTATATGGACTTTGCTAAGGCATTTGATAAAATCAACCATACTCTTCTCATTAAAAAACTTTGTGCATATGGAATCCATGGAAACCTACTTCGTTGGGTAGAATCTTACATATCTCGCCGCAGTCAAGTAGTTGCAATCAAAGGGTATCTGTTATGTCCCATCTTCGTTACTTCGGGGGTACCCCAAGGTTCACATCTGGGACCTTTATTGTTTATAGTATACATAAATGATTTAGTCAAATACCTCCATAGTGAATGCTTGTTATACGCCGATGACTTAAAAGTTTTTCGATCAATACGTAATGCTAATGATTGTGTTCTATTACAAAACGATATTGACAATATCAATGAATGGTGTAACTTAAATTACATGTATCTTAATATTAAAAAGTGCTTTTTGATATCATTTGCAACTACAATTCCTAAATTTCAGTATAATTATAAAATAGGTAACTACTCAATTGAACGTAAGGAAGTAGCCAGAGACCTTGGTGTTATATTTGATAGTAAATTATCATTCCGTCCACACTACGACCACATTATTAGCAAAAGTAATCAAATCTTAGGCTTTCTGTTTCGTATCACTAAGATATTTAAAAAGCCCATGTCTATGTTTTATATGTACAAAAATCTAGTAAGACCTATACTCGAATACGCTTCTGTAGTTTGGTCTCCCTATTATACAGTTCATATAAAGAACATTGAACGAATCCAGACACGCTGTTTAAAGTCACTCTATCTTAGACATGGGATGCTAAGACAACTCCCTAGTCACCTTGAACGTGCTCAATATTTTAAAATATCATCGTTGTCTAGCAGAAGATAAGCAAGTGAATTAGTATACCTATATAAAATGGTGAATTATATTATAGACTGTCCACAATTACTTTATTTGCTTAATTTTAACACCAACTTTAGGGGTGGTTGCAGTAGATTGTTTCATATTCCTGTTTATAAAAATAATGTTTCTTTTAATAATCCGATTGCTAATATGTGCCGCTCATATAATACTATTACTGGCTGTGTCGCCTGTTGTGCCGATATCAACATAGACTTATTTCATCTTAGTCTGAGTAAATTTCGTTATACAGTATATAAGCACAGATTCTCTTCTTAACATACTATAATTAATTTAGCATAGTCATATATAATTTCATGATTGTATTTATTATGCAATAGATGTGCATACATATCATTTAGGATAATATAGCAGACTTAAAATAAACTATACATTGTAATTATAAACATAGTTATACTTATTATCTGTAATGTGTCCCTTAAATAAATAAATAAATATATTGGTGGTAATGTAAAACAAAAGCTTGAGGGGTCCATGGACCCGGTTGGAACGAAGTTTCTTTCCCTTTTTTATAGATGTTTACTATACAGTCAGTATAGTCTGCATTATAAAGTATCAATTGATAGAGTTAAATTGTAAATTAAACGATAAAATGTATTTATAAAATCAATAATGATAACTTAAACACTGAATGACCTGGGATAATCGAATAAATAGAAGTTAATGCATTTTAGTTAATACAATAGGTAAACCTTGGCTTTGTTTGCTATTGAAATGAAAGTTTTATATTGTATTGAAGAAAAATGTAAATATGAAAAGATATGAGCATCGCGTCGACGCGTCAACTGTCACTTGCCTGTAACTCTTCGTCTAAGAGCTAGCAACGGTTTCGAGAGGGAATTCTAATAAGCCAGTTTTTTATATGTCTCTATGTTCTTCCGAACAACGTGTGGGCAACCTGGCTGCTGGTTAATGTTGCGTTTATTTATGCATATCGCACTTTTACAGATAAAAATCTTGATTTGTAAATAATTTTAGGATGTTTTTTTTTCACTTACTTTAAAACGCTATTAAAACATGGAATTATTATTACCAGACCTTTTTGTTTGTTTAAAATAATATGCCTGATGCTATATTTTGTAACTTGCTTCAATATTGCCCTATGTTTAGCACGAAAAGACTAGGGCACACAATGCTCTGCGATAATCTCCGTACATGTCCATTCGATCTTTTGGGTTTGATGCAAAAGGATTCTACAATCAAATCGTTCGATAATTTTGCCAAGCTTGTGATCGCTAATCTCAAGACATTCAAAGGACTTCGATTACAACGACTCTCTAAGCTGCCTCTAAATCTTTTTGAAATAACCACGACTTTCACTCTGACTTGTATATAGCTATATTGTATATAACAAATCTTGGTGACTTAACATAACGCTCATGCGATACGTCAAAGGAGTGAGTACTGAATCGTATCAAATTGCGATCTTTCCGTTTCTATTACCAATTCCAAATGATCCTTTTGCAAAAATAACAAGTTTAGAAAAAAACCTTGTAATATTAGTTACCACTGTAGCCGGTTTCGTCAAAACTGGTTCAGTACTTTCAGAGTGATACGTGTTCAAAGGGACAGACAGACAGACAAAAATTGTAAAGATTATTTTTAGCTTCTATGTCGACAACAAAGTCTACCCCGATTATAATTTTCAAAAAATATTTAATGTATAGATTTGGCTTGGTTACAGTCTTGATGATGTCCTCCTTGACGTGTCCGTCAACAGCGAACCTTGGTTAGTTTCGGGAATGAGAGCGAATGTGGCTCGCGAGACCAGATTTTGTTTTAAATGTACGGTTACAAGGCGCACAATTTAACTGATCAAAACAATTTAGGGCGTAGAAGTAGGAAGGCTTGGGACGGTTCTTTACGAAAAGGCGTTTCACATCGAGATTTTATAGTCGATGTTCCTCGAAAGTTTCTGCCTTTTTAACAGAGTAACGCCATTCTGATCTCTGTTGCGCAAGCTCTTCCCACTTGCTTGATGGTATGTTACATGCGGTGAGATGGCGCTTAATCACGTCTCTGTAGCGAAGTTTTTTTTTTAGTTTTATTACAGTATAGATTATACATCCACGCGGACGGAGTCGCGGGTACAACTAGTTCTATATAAATACCAACGTTACATGATAATCGGTTGAATAGTTTCGGAGTTCATCATCAACAAACACGATGACACTGGATTTTTATAGATTTAAATATAAAATACAGGGTAAATTAACACTAGAATAATAAAATACAATTGTATTATTAATGAAAATACATTTAATTTATTATAGTTTTATTTATGTTTCTTCCCGCTTTTATGGACTAATCTAGAATGGGTATAGAGAGCCGGCCGTTGCTTGAATGTGTCCCCACAATCTTCGCACATGTACGAACGTTGCTCCGAATGCGTCAACTGATGACCGCGGAGCGTTGACAATGTCTATAGAATTAAATAACAATCAAACACTCAAAATAAGTTTTGTGTATAATGGTGAACGTATATAGGAGTATAGGGAGACAGGAAAAGGTTTAGATGGATTGTGTGAAAAATGATGTGTGTAAAAGGTAGTATATCTGATATACGAGAGTGGAAAAGGAAAACATGTCGTGCCGACCCTACTTAGGTGAGATAAGGGTAAGAAGATGATGATAGAAGATATATCTGGAACAATCTAGCATTATCTACAAACATCGCGGAAAAATTCTTATTAAGAGATGAAACAGCACGATGACTCAACGATGCATGGGGAATAGTATAGGGGTAGTGAAAGAGCGGCAAATATATGGATGGATTCTGTGAAAAATGATGTGTGTAAAAGGTGTGAATGCTGAGACGACATCCGACAGGGGAGAGTGGAAAAGGAAAATATGTTTTGGCATCACTACTTAAGTGGGATAAGGGTAAAAAAATATATCTGGAACAATCTAGCATTATCTACAAACATCGTGGAAAAACTCATAATAAGAAATAAGGAAGTGTGATGACTCAAAGATGCGTGGGAAACACACTGAATTTTTTTTAATACGTTTTATTTTTTAGCATTTGTTGTTGTATGCATCTGAGTGCTGAGCTACGAAAGAGACGGATGAGAGAAAACCACATGTGGTAGAGATGCGAATATTAAGATGGAAGTGTGGTGTTACTAGAATGGATAAGATTAAAAATGGGTATACCATAGGAAGTTTTAAAATAGCACCAGTGACAAAGAAGTTGAGGAATAATAGGTTAGCATGGTATGGGCATGTTTGAGGAGAGATGAAAACCATATAACTAAAAAAGTTCTGAGTATAATGGCGGATATAGGAGTAGAGGATGACCGAAAAAGGTGTGGATGGATTGTGTGAAAAACGATGTGCGTAAAAAGTGCGGGTACTGAGATAACATCTGACAGGGGAGAGTGGAAAAGGAAAACATATACGGTGTTATTACAAAAAAGTTAAATACGTATTGAATACAGGTTTAACTTAAGGATGGTACAAGCTGGCGAAGGATTTAGAAAAACCCTACTTCATCTTATCACGATGTCTTCCTTCACTGAAAGCTCCGACTATTCAATCCTATGTCCACTGACGCTGTCTCCGAAAACGCGATAGTCGGTAGAGCCAAGAGTAGCTGAAGATATTACTGGTTTCAGCATGAATGGGTCGGCTCCGCCCGGGGTAGTACAACCCGACACACAGAACAACCGGAAGTAACAGTGCTTGCATTTTTGGGTGTCGTTCGGTCAATGAGAGCACCGGAGACCCACCTACACTTCCCTTCCCTTTCCTCGTTCCTTCCTCCGCCAACATAGGCTGGCAACGCATTAGCGAGTCCCCTGGTGTTGCAAGTGTCTATGGACGGTGGTGATCACTTAACATCAGGCGACCTATCTGTTCGTTTGCCTCCTATGATATAAAAAAAAATGCTAGAACCAATCTCCTAGTAGATTATTACTGCTATTGTCGATTAGGTAATGATGTTACAAGTTTCTTGCGATCATTTCAATGAGCTAACAAGATGGTGGCCGTCTTGTTAGAACTTTCCAGGGAGTTTTTGTGGCAAGTCAGAATCCCTGCTCCTTGGTGTTATTTCTCATCCATTTCACTTATCTATACTAATTTATAAAGAGGTAAAGTTTGTGACGTTTGGAAGGGGGGGGGGGTCATCTCAGGAACTACTGGTCCGATTGGAAATTGAAAAATTCTTTCAGTGTTATATATCTCATTTATCGAGGAAGGTTATAAATTGTATATGATCACGCTAAGACCTATAGGAGCCAAGCACCAGTGACCAAATATTTCAAAATTGGGATTCTTTCCTTTTGAGAAGTTCCGCTTAAACCAAAGTAACTATTCTACACGGACGAAGTCGCGGGTAGGGGTTAGTGCACAATAACTGAACTATGTTACTTAAAACACAACTAATATTTTAAAAAAATATAGTGGTAAATAACACATGATTATGAGTAAAATATAAAATCCACTACATGACATTCCAAGATCCTGCCAAAAACTTTTAAATGTTCAATACCGCTGTATAAACTTACATAGAACTTCTTGCCGCAAACGTTGCAAGAGTGATCCCTCGTCCGACTCAACCCATGGTGTTTCTGCCTGTGATTCTTCAATCTCCAATCTGATATGAAAACCTATTCATAGAAAATATATAAATAATATTTAATAATTCGTTAGAGGTCGTTCATAAAATGCATTCTGTAAAATTTTAACCCCTTAATGTGAAACATCTATAGGCGGAGGGTAAACCTGATTGTTGGCGTGGCGACGCAAAATACGAACATTGCACTATTAACAAAATACTGAAAAAACATTTGCAACCCTATCTGTATAAACATAAGATTCAAATTGTTTTGTCAGCTACTCGTTCTATGACAATGACCCTAAACACACAGCAATAGCGTCAAATGTTTCCATAGCGAACAGGCCAGACTGGCCAGCAAATAGTCTGGATTAAAACCTGATAAAAAAAAAAATATTTTTTACACTTTCATGTTGTTGTTTCTAATTAGTTGACCATTCTTGTTCATACCTGAAAACTGATTTATATGTTTGTCCGTAGTGTAATATTGAAACTGCACTTATGTATTGGGATTTATATTGTTTTTTTTTTTTTGTTAATATATGATGCATATTGTTTTCTATTTATTGTTTAATTTCAAAATAAAAACGATTACGGTGAAGTATTTAACATAATATCAAAGACATTGTGGTCCGGTGGAGCTGTTAAGACCTTACTGGGTCAATAGCGTAGACATTTCGAAAAAAATATCAAAGACCATTGCTAGTGTTCCTAATGATACGACCACCGCTGTATATGTATGTACATCTTCATAAGTAAATATAAATAAGTAAAACGATAATACTTATCAAATACTTATACAATTCAAATTGCTTATACATATATTAGGTCTTTACTTATGAAATTGCCGTTTTCTATGAAAAAATTTAAACGAATTTTTTTCATGTATTTTTTTTATTTGTATTAATCGAAGTAATCACCCATGCAATCAATGCATCTTTGCCAACGCAGTGGCAGTTTATTGATGCCCTTCTTAAAAAAATCAGCTGGACGGGAGGCAACAAATTCTTCAAAGGCATTTTGTACTGCCTCTCGGGTATTTAATTTTTTTCCCTCCAAGGAGTTATCCAAATTCTGGAAAAAGTAGTAGTCTGTAGGCGTAAGGTCTGGTGAGTAGGGCGGATGACGGAGAACTTCCAACCCCAGTTCTTGCAACTTGGAGACCGTCTGCTGCGCAGTATGAGGTCGCGCATTGTCGTGCAGGAGCAGCGGGAGATGAGCGATTGACCAATTCTGGTTGGAGATGTGCCAGCTTCCCCATCATTGTGTTCAGTTCTTCACAGTACACATCTGCAGTAATGCTCACCCCGTTTGGTAAGAAGCTGTGATGAACACACCGGCGCTAGACCACCAAACAGTGGCCATCACTTTTCTAGGGGTAAGTTTTCGTTTAGGTGCTGAACCAGGATCGAACCAACTTGCTGAGCGCTTGCGGTTATCAAACAGAATCCATTTTTCATCGCAGGTAACAATGCGGTTCAATATTCCTTCATTTGTGTGTCTGTTGAGCAGTGCAAGACACGTCGCGATACATACTTCGCGCTGGCGATCATTGAGTTCGTGGGGCACCCATATGTCAAGCTTCTTTTCCTTGCCAATTTGACGTAAATGGACCAATATTGTTTTGACGCTAACGTCGAAAACTGCTGCTAATACAGCCGTAGATTGTGAATCATCAGCTTCCACAATTGCCTTTAATTTGTCATTGTCGACCAAAATCTTCGGACGAGCACGAGGTTAATTTTTCAGGTCGAAATTCCCAGAACGGAAGCGAGCAAACCAATAACAGGTGGTGCGTTGGTTTGTAGTGTTAGCTCCGTAAACGTCGTTGATGCTGCGTGCCGCTTGTGCCACGTTGCTGCCACGACGGTACTCATATTCCATAATTACTCGAATTTTTAACGTATCCATGATGACAAAAAAGATTGAAATGCGGTGAAAATGTAACACCAATCAATAAACAAATGACTACTTTTGAAAAATAAATTCCATGTTTTTAAAATAAAATTAATTTGAAATTAGAATTCTTAGCCAAACAAAAAATATTTTAATTTGAAATGGCCAGTACTGCAGAACGGCAATTTCATTGGTAAAGACCTATTATTAAGTCGCGGGCATATATAATATTTTTTCTAATTACCATACTAGCTTTCGTCCCTGACTTCGATCATGGTAATGTTACGGAGAGCTGAGCCTCGTAATGTTTATCATATAAGATACATAAAAATACCTTAGGTAGAGCAGGTATTATGACGTAAAAGTCTTGCGAGGCTTAACAACGTTAAGTATTATGAATAGTCATAATTTCTCATGTAAAGTTTTGTATGTCTGAATGTAGATAAGTAATTATGTTTGGAATATTAAAGAGTCTTACGTCGTTTATTGTAATGTCTTATGTATTAATAAAGTTCTTATGTCGATGATATAGTGTTCTATGTAGTGTTAATAAGTATTATGTCGCTTAATGTCTCGTACATAGAATATCTCACGGTAAAACCGTATGTGTTAATATATAATGTTTATGTTAGTGTAACTTGAGTCATAACGTTGTGAGAAGAGTAAATAATGTGTTCTTATGTATATTACTCAAGTAAGTAGCCTTATGTAACGATTAAAAGTATCGTTAACAATATTTGAATTTAACCGCCAAACCGATTATTATTATTATTAGAAGGAAATTGTACTGAACCACCACGTAAAATGTATCGTCGATTCATGTAAATTGTAGATGTGTATGATAAATGGCGGCGTCCTTAGGACACAAATAATGTACTAGGTGTAAGTATGTAATCGTTGTACATATATGAGAAAAAATGTATGTAAATCACCGGCTCTCAAGACACGATTAAAGACATGTAAAAGTATTCCTATAAATACAGTCCATGGAAGTATCGAAGAAGTTTTACTGCCCTTCTCAAAGCCGGAAGGGGACCTTGACCTCAATAGTAATGTATATTTGAACTATCCTTCAGGGAAAAGTACTTTTTTTCTAATAAAATTTACCCCACCTTTTATTTGCACTCCTGACAAATGTACGCAACTTCACTAAAAAACTCCCGTTCATATTTACAACTAGCTGTGCCCGCGACTTTGTTCGTGTGGAACGTTACGTAAAACACAGTCTTAATAAGTTCATCTGGATGTATTTAGTCTATTAAGGTGTCTACTTTTCTCGCATACTCAACGCTGCATCATCATTAAAATAACAATAACTTTTGATAAAGTGGACCCTTTTAAAAGAAAAACACCCGATTAGGCCTCCCACGGCAGCGGCTCAAGCCTAGGTTCGATCCCTCGGTAGGGAGCCCTTGAGTGCGTTGCTTGCGCGATACGGTGACACACAAATATACATCACTGCTACAACACTACACGATCACCCCCACACACGTGCACGCCTACACGCTTACACATGAAAGTGGAAGGGTTTACTTTTTTCCCCTTATTGAACTGAAAAACTCAATTTTCCGATAATAAATATATGGAGGAGTTGTTGAGGCGTGTATGTTTGGTACACTTATATGTTTCAACAACTCATACATATATGAATAGTTAGCTAGATTAGCTAAGATAGGTCGCGATTTTGCATGCAACAGCCAAGCCGAGGTGTGCCGTGCATCATTGAGCTGGTTGCCAAAATAAAATCGGCTGAGTGGCTTAAGCGCTCGCCTTAGTAGTCCGGTGAAGCTGTTAAGACCTTGCTGGGTCAATAGCGTAGACATTTCGAAAAAAAAAGACCCATTTTAATGAAACAAAGACTAAGTAAGTTACTCCCGAAAATATGATTTGATGTTTTATTATGAACTCAGTGCTTTAACAGTGATGCTTGTTCATACAAACAGACAGACAGACAGACAGACAGACAGACAGACAGACAAATGATTGAAGTGTATTTTATAACTGATTTCTAGACGACAACTACAATTTTTCTCACGAAAATAAATTACAGACATTTTAGACTAACATTCTTATTATATATAGATATTAGTTAATAAATTAGGAAAGTCATACCTTATTACATATCTCGCAGTGATATTGGGATTTGTGCAAATGATAGAAATTATAATGTTTCGTCCAATAGACTTTCGACGCGAATTTTTTATTGCAGTCCGGGCACGGATACCTGGAACATTGTTTTCATTACCATGAATCCTCTATTTGCCGCAACCAGTTTAGCTGTTGTAGTCCGGTGAAGCTGTTAAGACTTTGCTAGGTCAATAGCGTAGTCAGATCGAAAATAAATAAAAAATGTCAAATGTTTTGTTGTATTTACTGCCTGTTGACGGGTGGGGTAGTTGCAAGGCTTGGCTATGGCGACACTTCCGGTGGTATATGACTACTGTACTATTGCTTCCAGGCAACTGTTGCATAATTTGTCAAGATTTTTTTTTATCATATAGGAGGCAAACGGAGAAGCGGCTCACCTGATGTTCAGTGATCACCACCGTCCATAGACACCAGCAACAGCAATAGAGTTGCAAGTGTGTTTAGAGGGATGGGTGAAAGGGAGAAAAGAGGGAAAGGGAAAGGAGAGAAGAAGGGAGAGGTAGGCCTCCGGCACTCTAACTGTCCGAACGAAACGTAATAATGCAAGCACTGTTACTTCACGTCGGTTTTCTATGTGTCGGGTGGTACTTCCCCGGACGAGCCGACCCATTCATGCTGAAACCAGTTATAGCTTCAACGTGGCTCAACCTACAATAATTATCAGGGCGAGCTCGCCAGTAAACAATATAAAATCATGTGAAATTGTCTATGAACGCTAAAACAAATTGCTGGTTTTTTCAAACAATTAGCGCCATCTGTTAATACCTCCTAGAATTAAGCTTACATATTAACAGAGGGCGTATAGACTACATGTGGTGGCAACCACCACACCCACACTGACCGCGGTACCTAGCCTAGGCAGTGCACTGTAATAAATTGGCTGAAGGTAGATACCCCTTGAAAAATGTATGCCGAAAGAATTTCTTCATAATCGGGATAAAAGCTCACTCACCTGATATAATATGTCTTCTCCGCCGCCGTTGCCGATGGTGAGAGCACCAGTTATCCAAATAACACCCACGAAACACAAAATAGAATTCCCAGCCGCCGTGATAGTGGCGAGCAAAGTGCAAGTGACCGGTCATCTCGTCCGTTGACAAAAGATATGTCAAAAAAAAAAAAAAATATTTGCCTACCCCCAACCAACTTATGCCCGAACACTACATAATACAGTGATAGAATGTGAGAAAAAAACTTACGCCCTCTCTGAATGATTCGCACTGTTCTTCAAATGGTTCCTATAAACATAGATATTCTTGTACTGCACATTACATATGGTGCAGTAGGCGAGCCTTTTCGCAATCGCCGCGTTATGGGTCACCATGTGGGATTCGAGTCTCGTTTTTGTCATAAAAGTTTTCTTGCATAGATCGCATAGAAATTCCCTTTTCACAGCATGTATTCTTCTGTAGAGAAGAGCTTATGTTAGAGGATCGGCCATCATTGGGTGATGTTTCGAAAGCTAATTGCCTCGAATACTTTTGAACATGCCGCGTTAATATTATCCGAGGGAAAAGATCGTTCGATTGCAAATTAGTAATATTAGGTTTTCAATTAAATAAACTACTCTGTCATATGTATGTAAATCTAACGTATGTGCATTTTAGTGTATTTTAGATATTTGTAAAAAAAA
>JACEII010000154.1:366217-397611 GCA_014332785.1 Antheraea mylitta | reverse complement strand
TATTTTTAAAAGAGAGGAGGCTTATTTTCTGCATTAGGTCGAGAAGAGCTGCCAATGATGATGATGATGAAGATTATGGTTTTTTGTGACGTTACATTTCCGAAGCTACAGGTTATAATACGAACTTTGCACTATTGACGAAGTACTCAAAAACATCTGCAACTCTATCTGTATAAACATAACATTCAAATTGCTTTCTCGAACACTCGTCGTACCAGTATTACACGGCATGCACAGAAGACCTTGCGCCCTTTGACATACCGCCAAACACACCGCGCTTGCACCTTTCACTGATTTCTTTGTTACTATTTAATTAGACAATTGACTGTCACGGATTAAACTACGCATTTTTAACGCTATTTATAAATTATGAAACACCGTTCGCAGTTGTGAATGTAACCAGTGTTTTAATTGAAAATATGTCGGACAGCGATAATTTCGGAACTGAAAGTATGCACCCTTCTACAAAGAAAGTAAAATCACACTATGACATATATCTTGATAATGCTATATCTAATACTTTTATAACATACTTCAGTTATCATCGACCAATTTTCACAGTATTAACCAGCTATTCTAAATTTGAAACCCTTGCGTTTTATGGGACAAAAAGTATCCTGGATGTAGCCTTGTAATATCAGTTGTCACTGTGTTAATTTTTGCTTCTATATGAATAACATAGTCTACCTTGATTAAAATTTCCAAAAAATATTTAATGTACAGATTTCGACTTGTTACAATTTTAATAGTATAGATTAGTTATTAACAATTTTGTGGACGTTTTCGAAGCAGTTGAAATTTTTGAACGAAATTATTATGTAATCGTAGCCTAGAGGTAAAGTTGGCGACTCTATACTATTCTCATGACCGACGGGGAGACGGTTCGAACCCCGTCATTTTTTTTGGTTATTTGTGTTTTTTTTATTTATGTAGCCTATATAGCTTGAATTTTTAACTAATCTGTCTGCTGTAAATAGCACAAAGGAAAATTACCAAAATCCATTAAGAATCTCATGAACTACAAATTTTTTACTTTCGTCCGTTATTCTGGAGAACTCCTTGCGTTTTATGGGACAAAGAGTATCCTGGATGTAGTCTTCTAATATTAGTTATCACTGTGTCAAATTTCGTTAAAATTAGTTCAGTACTTTCAGAGTAATTCGGGTTTATATTCTAGACTTTAATCCTTTATCCTGGAGAACCCTTGGCGTTTTATGAGACAAAAAGTATATTTGATGTAATCTCGTAATATTAGCTATCATTATGTCAAGTTTCGTCAAGATTGGTTCAGTAGTTTCAGAGTGATGCGTGTGCATAGGGACAGACAGACAGACAGACAGACAGACAGACAAAAATTGTAAAAAGATTATTTTTGGCTTCTATATCGATAACATAGCCTATCCTGATTAAAATTTTCAAAAAATATTTAATGTACAGATTTCGACTTGTTACAATTTTATTATAGTATAGATTTACAGTTTTATTATAGTATAGATAAACTAACCATATTACGTATATACATATAAACACCACCAAATTTACAAAATATAGAGTCAAATAACACAAGATTATGAATAAAATATAAAATCCACTACATTACATACTAAAACCCCGCCAAAAACTCTCTTTAAAAAGGTTTCGTACTAAATGCATCGCGTTCGCTCGAGGCAAGTTCGCCCTCGAGAAGACCGAGGCCATACTCTTTCATGGGCCTCGGCGGGGGCCACCACCTGGGGCCCACATTATGGTGGAGGGCGCCCGGATCAAGGTGGGTGCCCACATGAGGTACCTGGGCCTCACCCTGGACGGACGCTGGCGGTTTGAGCCCCACTTCGTGGGGCTCGGGCCGCGAATTGCTAGGGCGGCGGCGGCACTCGGCCGGCTGCTCCCCAATATTGAGGGGCCGGGTGCCGGGTGCCGTCGACTCTTCATGGGAGTCGTGTGGGCGATGGCCGCCTACGGGGCACCGGTTTGGGCTGATGCCCTCGGTGCCACCAACGTGCGCGCGCTGCGTAGTACGAAGCGTACGGTGGCACTGATGGCAATCCGGGCATACCGGACGGTGTCATCGGCGGCGGCCTTTGCGCTTGCCGGCTCCCTTCCCTGGGAGCTGGAAGCTGGGGTGCTCGCCGCCGTGTACGAATTCACGGCGGCGAGGAGGCGTAGTAGGGAGCCTCCGGCTCCCAAGGAGATAGAAGTTAAAAGGCGAGAGATGCGAGAAGAGGCTATAGGGAGGTGGATGCAGGACCTGGCGGACGCGCGCTTCGGGAGGCACACTGTCGACGCCGTCCGCCCGGTCCTGCGGGAGTGGATTGGGAGGAGATGGGGCTCCCTGTCGTTCAGACTGGTGCAGGTGCTGACGGGACACGGTTGTTTCGGGTGGTACCTGCACCGGATCGCTCGCAGGGAGCTGACCGCCGCCTGCCATGAGTGCGGCGCTGAGGAAGATACCGCACAGCACACTCTCTCTGAGTGTGCTGCGTGGGAGGTGGAGCGCCGCACTCTGGTGGCGGTGGTAGGAGATGATTTATCGCTGCCGAGGGTGGTCTCGTCCATGCTCGGCAGCGAACAGGCGTGGCGAGCAGTGGCCTCCTTTTGCGAGGAAGTCATCTCGCAAAAGGAGGCAGCGGAGAGGGCCCGTGAGGCGGACCCCCTCAGTGACCGTCTTCACCATAGGAGGACCGGCAGGAGGAGGCGGCGCTTTGCCCAACTCCTCCTGCCACCGTAGCCGGACCTGAGGGGATGCAGTCGGGGTGCTCATCCTCTCATTGCACAGATCCGGCGGACGAGGGGGGGCAGCTGGCGTGTACCCAGCTGCCTCTCTATAGGTAGGAGCCCGGCGGCAACCTTCCGCCGGGTGGACCGTTGGGGCGGCTATTCAAGGGGAATAGCATAGAACGATCTCTTGCCGCCCCAACATCACGGTCTGTCGGTACACCGTGAGGTTTTTGTCCGTGCGAATCGGACATAACCCACTCTCTCCCCCGGGAGGGTGGGTATCCATAAGGGATTTCCCCACGTAAAAAAAAAAGTTCGCGTTATCCTTTTTTCGCAAGTCTAACCTAACTTAACCAAAGCGAGATAAAAAAAGCAAGATGGCGGACATTCAGCGAGCGCGGTACATTTAAAACGTAACCATTTTAAAGCAAGTATTCAATACGTATTTAACTTTTTTGTAATAACATTGTATTTGTCTACTGTACGTTTTTGTCTGATTTAAAATACATATACATCATTATTACAATTTAAATAATAAAATAATTAGTATAGTAATCTATACTAATATTATATAGAGGTAAAGTTTGTGAGTTTGTGACGTTGTGATGTTGTGACGTTGTAGGGGGTAATCTCAGGAACTACTGGTCCGATTTGAATAATTCTTTCAGTGTTATATAGTTCATTCATCGAGAATGGTTATAGGCTATATATCATCACGCTAAGACCAATAGGAGCAGAGCACAGATGAAAAATATTTCGAAATCGGGATGTCCTTTCCTTTTGAGAACTGCTGCGTGTTAGTTTATCTATTCCACGCGAACGAATTCGCGGGCAGAGGCTAGTAATTAATATATTACTTTTTTAAAGAAATTCTATACATTTTCTTTCTTCACATATTTTATTATTAATATATCCCTATACTTGTAAATCCGATAAACTGAAGATTATAAAAAGTGCTATAACTTATTGTAAATCGTCTAGTATTACTGACTACAAATTGAATCTGAACCCTACAGAAGGTATGTTCGTAGGATATAATATCCGGACATACTGACCTTATTTCAAAATTCTTTCAATAATAGTAAGTTTCCACATTATTATTATACTAGGTGCCGTAGTATAACACCCATTTCCCTCGAGGGGTCAACCTCCTTAACCCCTCAGGCCGAAGTTGGGCCCATTAGGAGGGGACAACATCTATCGGTTGGAAGACGTAGTAAGTACATTTCCGTCAGTGAGAGCGCCGGAGGCCCGATTCTCCCCTCTTCCTTACCTCCCTCCCCCTTTCCTACCAACACAAGCTGGCAACTTGTGATTCCTCTGGTGTTGCTCGTGTCTATGGACATTGGTAATCATTTAACATCAGGTGACCCACCTGCTCGTTTGCGTACTATGATATAAAAAAGCATGGTATGGGCTTGTTATAAGAAGAGATTAATGTCATCTAAAAGTCTTGAGTATGAATGTGGACAGATACAAGTATAAGGGAAGACCATAACAGGTATGAATGGATTGTGTGAAAGGTGTGAATATTGAGATGACATCTGACAGGAGATAGTGAGAGAGTGAAGGAAAGAGGAAAGGAAAACATGTTGTGCCGACACTACTTAGGTGGGGTATGGGTAAGAGGTAGCACTATCTCCTATCTCTTTTTCGTTGTTGGTTTAATAAAATCCAATCCACATCACTCTGAAAAAAAATTACCCAAAGAACTCTCATGGTACACTCACTTGACAATAGTCCGACACTGGGCACAGTGTATCCTATCCGTGGTATCATCACGGTGTTTCACGCGACAGTGGTTGACAGCGGACCACAATTCCCCGGTGTCGTATCGACACAGGCGACATCTATAACACACGTAATGTCTCCGCTTGTGGCGTTCGACTGCTTTCGCGTTGTGAAACCTTACATCACAGACGGGGCACAAATGGTTCCCGATACTCTGAAAGATTTTAGTCGATGCAGATTTGATGTACAAGGGCAAACAATGGGCACACTTATTTAAAAACATTATTCATTTTTTCATTATGTTTGAAAACACGATTAACAGTTTAAACTTAGAAAATCTTTATAAATAGAATTTGAAATATGTTTGATGTATTTATTTCTGTAAAACAAATTTAAAAAAAAATTTGGACCATTTTTAAAACAGTTATGTTCTAAAACCTATGATTTCAAGGGATAGGAGAAAAATCAAAAATTTTACCATGAGGGGTATTTTGAGGGGTATTTGAACATATCACAAAGACGGGAAAAAAAAAAACGATTTTTCAAACTGTCTCATTTGGTGTGGATTTCTCCATATACATAGCAGCAAAAAAACTATAAAAGCTGGTGTGATGGTATAATTGTGGATGGACTCTAGATTTCTCAAGTCAATTACTTTAAGATTATACTTGTAGTTGAGTACATTGCACTTCGCCATACTGAAGCCAAGGATGAGTTATTACAATTGTAAGAAGATCTATTACTCCCATCACCAGTAACCACTGTGGCGTCACAAGAGAAACCATCACTTTCCTATATAACTCACATGGCAGGCAAACCGTTAAGTAATGCTATCTATCCAAAATTAATATTTCAAATTACACATACTGTTACAATGTCTCACTCATCTATCAATATTACCCTGCCCTAATAATAAACAAAACCTTTTCAAATTATATATTTAAACCTTCCTAATGAAAAACTTTATCTACTGGTAAAACTGCATGAAACTCTGTTCAGTAGTTTTTGAACGTGAACAGATAGAAAGACGAGACAGAAGACTTTGTTTTGTTATTTGCAGTGATAGTTAACCTACCTTATGGTGTTTTTTCTCCACATGTAATTCATATGTTTGTTTCCTCATAAAACCCAACACACATGTGTCACACTTATACGGTATCTTCTTGAAATTCGGTTGATTTCTCTTTTCTTCTCTGCTCCTTATCATTTCCACTTCAGTAAACACAATTTCTTCAAACTTCTCCTTGAACTCTTCCTCCGTTTTCTTATCAATTCTCTGCTTTATTTTATTTAATTTCTCTTTACAATTATTTGATTTTATGTTTTCAACATAAATATCAATATTATCTTTGTAATCACTATCAGAATTGTGATCTATTTCGAAACATTCCTGATCAGTCTCATTGCCTTCACAGCGATTAGCTTTTACCTCACCACTGTCTTTGGTTTCTTCCTTAATGGGTTTTGATTCTGTTTTTAACTCTACATTTTCATCTGTCAGTGGGTCAAATGTGTAAATAAATATATTATCATAAGAATTCTTAGTTGTCAATGCTAATGTTGATAGACTTGTTGGATTTAATGTCTGTAAAGTATGAAATGGTAAGTTTTTTATAATATTTAACACAAATAAACTAACTTATATACTAAAAACTACCACACGTAAATCTTAATTTCAATTTAAATTTGGGAGGATATTCCCACAGATATGTCAAGAGATTAAGGGGACCGCTAGTTTTATAATGAAATATTAACATCTGCTGTTACGAAAGTAATTCTGGCACCAAAATGTATACTTAAAATTATAAAAAGGTAAAGTTTGTGATATTGTAGGGGGTAATCTCAGGAACTACTGGTCCGATTTGGTAAATTCTTTCAGTGTTATATAGCTCATTTATCGAGGAAGATTATAGAGTATCGATTATAGATATATCATCACGCTAAGATCAATAGGAGCGAAGCACTACTCAAGAATGTTTCAAAATTGAGGTCTATTTTTTCTTTTGAGAGCATCCGCTGTATGTTAGCGTTGGCCCAAAGTAACTATTCCATACAGACAAAGTCGCGGACAGAGGCTTGGTATGTATAAAAATATGACTCATACCATAATAAACTATGGAAAAAAAAACTTCTTTAAAGTGCACCTCTCTCTTAACCTTTTTTTTTTTAATGAGGGGAAAATCCTGCATGGGATACACCTCACGCCACCGGGGGACAGTGTGAGGGTTATGTCGGACTCCTACCGACTAAAAACCTCTCGGCCGCTGAACGCGAATGTGAACCATGGTGCGGGAAGACGATTAGCAAAACTCCGCTGAACCTCTCTCTTAACCTAACCTAAACTTCTTTAGGTATTTATAGTAGCATAAAAACTATAGATTGTTGCATTAAATATATATTTAAAAGTTAGCTTGAGTAGGTATTCATTTTCTAACTGTCATAATGTTAAAAAAATTTAGTGGTAGAGCCACGCTGACGCTATTATTGTTTTCAGCACGAACGGGTCGGCTCGTCCGGGGAAGCACCACCCGACACACAGAAAACCGACGTGAAGTAACAGTGCTCGCATTGTTGCGTTTCGTTCGGTCAGTGAGAAAGCTGGAGACCCACGTACCCTTCCCTTCCTGTCCCCCCCCCGCCCTCCTCCCAAACACAGGCTGGCAACGCACTTGTGACTCCCCTGGTTGTTGCAAGTATCTATGGAGGGTGGTGATCACCTAACATCAGATGAACCATCTGTTCGTTTGCCTCCTATGATATAAAAAAAAATGTTTTTCTTTGCATAAATTACGCACCAATACGCTAGCTAATAAAGTTGTTTTTTTTTTATTTTGCACTCTTGGTCCGCACCTTTTTCTTGCTTACATGTAGTATTTTGTATACGTAAAAATCGTATCCGTGAGCATTTTTTTTATTTTTTATTATTATTAATTTATTACTTAATAATTGTTCAATTATTATTAACTATTTTCGGATTAATGACGTTATTGTTTTTATAGCGCTTCCATTTCCATCCTTTATAAGCTAATAAAGTTTACTAAGTATTTAAATTGTGTTAAGTATAACTTAAAATTTTAAACTGACCTGTAAATTGTCACTTAGCAGTATCTGAACTTGTTTACATTTTATTTTGAATTTGTAGAATTTTACAATAATACTACTGCATTCCCAACACAAATCACCATGTGACTGCTTCAGCTGTAAAATATACTCCATATAAATTAAGTTCTCACTAAAATAATATCTGATATTCATCATCATCATCATTACCCTTATCCCACCTAAGTAGGGTCGGCATAACATGTTTTCTATTTCCACTCTCTCCTATCAAATGTCATCTCAGTATCCACACCTCTTACGCACATATCATTTTTCACACAATCTATCCACACCTATTTCGGTCTTCCTCTACTCGTATATCCTTCCACCATCATACTCAACACTTTTCTAGTTATATGGTTTTCATCTCTCCTCATGACATGCCCGTACCATGCTAACCTATTACTCCTCAGCTTCTCTGTCACTGGTGCTACTTTCAAACCTCTGATATTATGGGCTCAAATAATGGTAACTGATCAAGTATATCGGAATGCACTGATAGCTTCTTTTAATAGTTGTGTATTCTTTTTTGGAGTGTACTAATGCCAAATACAAATGCTATATAGAGGTAACATTTGTGAGTTTGTGACATTGTAGAGGGCAATCTCAGGAACAACTAGTTCAATAAGAAAAATTATTTCAGAGTTATATATATATTTTTTTATATCTGTGGAGGCAAACGAACTGGTGGGTCACGTGATGTTAAGTGATCACCACCTTCCATAGACACTAGCGACATCAGGGACGTCGCAAGTGCGTTGCCAGCCTGTACATGGGAGAAGGGGGAGGGGAAAAAAAGGAAAGAAGGAAAGAGGAAGGGACGTGGGCCTCCAGCTTTCTCACTGCATGAACGAAACACAACAATGCAAACACTGTTAGTTCACGTTGGTTATCTGTGAGAGGGGTGGAACTACCCCGGAGAAGCCGACCCATTCATGCTGAAACCAAAAATAGCTTCAGTGGGGCTCTACCACCTACAAAAGCTCATTAGCTCATACATACAGGAAGGTTATATATTTATATATAATTACGCTAAGACCAATAGGAGCGGAGCACTAATAAGTATTTTAAAAGCTTGGTTTTTCCCTCATGACTACTTTCGCTGTGTGTCAGTGTTAGCCTAAAGTAACTATCCCACATAGTTATGTGTATTGCATTCTAAGACCAATTATCAAACATAGATATCAGGTACTTAAATGACTAGGCCACTATCTACAGTCTATTATAACCTCTTTTAGTTTTCTAGTAATCTGGAATCCGCCAGAATACATTTAGTAATTGAAAGCTTACAAGCCGACATAACAGCGGCAACTAAAAATGACTTGACATTCTGTTAGTTGATATTGTTATAAATTATACTTTTGTTTATCATGTCACTTTACCAATTTATAATATCGCTATTATAATAAAAAATAATTTTGAGAGTAATTTGAACGATAAATCAATAGAACTGAACTAACCTCCCAGAGATTCAATTCTCCGATAATACTATTAAACTTAGATAAAGGAACTAGCTTTCGATCTTTACACAAACAAGATATGCATGTATTCTTTAGATTATTCATATTTTTTTAATTATTTAATTAAAATCATTTATTTATGTACCATGTTGTAAATATTTACAATAATGACATTAGTGACAATTGACAAAAATATTTTTGGTTTTTGACGTTTCATTTTTATGTCTCTTCTTTTTCCCATTTTGGTTCTGTAGAAACATTTGCCAGTGTCAATGTTTTGTTTCAATCGAAATTACAACATATTTTACAAAATAAGTGTCATGTGGTTATTTCAATGTTCCAACAAGATGGTGGCTCCCTTGTTAGAACTTTTTAGGGAGTTTTTGTAACGTTTCAGAATTCATGGTCCGTGGTATTATTTCCATTGAATTCACTTATAAAAAATAACCAAACTGTATTACATAAAACACCACCATTTTTACAAAATATAGAGTCAAATGACACAAAATTTTGAATAAAATATAAAATCCACTACATGACAGACCAACATATTTTAGTATGGAGTGTAGACACGGATGAAACCCTATTATTTATTTATTCCGTGAAGTGTTATCCATCTCTGCGTATGAAAAAGTGTCCGTAAAAATGTATCATATTAAGGTGGCGCTACAGGTCTAACAACGTTAATTATTGTTCTATCATTTCAATAAGTTTTATAAAAGTAAACACTTATAAACGTATTTAGATCAGTAAAATTTTTCCACACTCCACATTTTCTAACAGCAGTTATTTTAGGTTATATTTACAAGATTATTTCAGACTATCCAGAATCTTTGCCTATGGGGATAGTTGTTACCTTTACCCTCTATACCTTAGGTAATATCCTAGATCAATAATAAAGAGACTCAATAATTTTTGTTTGTCTATGATAGATAACATTTCTCTATACACGTTTTATCAAGTTTGCATGTTATATCATTCAAATTTGTTAACAACCTCAAACAATCAGGCTGCCTTGTAATTTGACTACAATTCAATCATCATACCATAAGAATCAAAACCAACTTGGAGAATCTTTAAGTAACTGAATATACATAGATTTGCAGTACATAATACATAATAGATACCGTTGTTGTTTGTACTGAATTATATCTACTTATCCATTCCGTTATAACTAGACACTCATGGTAAGAAGGTTTTATTAGACATTTCTTTTGTCAGTAACTCCGCTTGTATAGAATAGAATTAATTATAATATCCTTCTTCAACATTGTTCAGAATCGAGTAAACTATCTGTTAGATAGTTCAACATATTTTTCAAATTATAAAGCAGTAGGATATAAAATAAACAGGACGCTTGGCAGATGTGAAACGTCGAAATTTTTCGAATCGAACGAATCGCAAATTAGTACACTGTAGATATGTGAGCTCAGTACCGCAAAAGAGATCGCACGGCATCGCGCCGCCACGCCAACAATCATGTTTACCCCCGCCTATAGATAAACCACATCAAAAACTGAAATAGTTTATATTTATAAGAAACGATTTTTATAAGTTATTCTTAATGTAAAAACGGGTTATATGTTATCAATTATTAACTAACTGTGTCTTACATATTAAGTTACGGAATATATATAGAGTATTATAGTTATATTAAATTCTATTTATTCAACACAACTAGATAAAGGCATCGTGTTGCTATAGCGTATTGCAAGACAATACGTAGGTGATATTATCTTGGAACGTGATGGTTTAGTGTTTTGCCTGGCGGAATATCGATATAATGACCGTAGGTTGGAATTCCTATATAGATCAACAAAAATATTTCAGAACTAGTGTACATTTAGTAATTTAATTGAATGCTATAGTCTGAAGGTAATATGCTGTTAATTTAACTGTCTACTTTTCTATCCATGAATAAAATTAAGTTAAGCTAGTTGAGAATGGTAAAAAGGAGTTCTTCTTACTACTTCATACGGCGCACACTCTGGGAACTTTCGGCCTATGCATTAGTAAATAATCACATAAATAAAATAAGTGATTATGACGTCATAAATACATTTACGAATAGCAATAGATGTTGCATTTTGTAATATACTAGTGACTTGTCCTGGCTTCGTATGGGTACTAATGTGACTTTTAAGTGTACGAAATCTGATATTTACAATTCATAAAATCTACGTAATTTTTTGACACGAAAAATTGAGCCGTCAAGGGACGCCTGACGGATGTGAAACATCAGAATTGTTTTGTATAAATTATAGACTAGCCTAGTTAGCCTGATACATGCAATTCGCGACCTAAAGTTGTTGCTATGACCTATGCTAAGACCTATTAGTTGTTGAAACATTTATGTGTACCAAGCATACACACCTCAACTACTCTTATAAGTATATATATATTCCTTATCGGATAATTTTCTAAACTATTTCAGTTTGATAAGGAAAAAAATAAAACCCTTTCACTTTCATGTGTCAGCGTGTATGCGTGCACGTGTGGGGATGATATGTGTAGTGTTGTCACAGTGATGTAAGATTTTGTGTCACTGTATCGCGTGAAAGGCTGCTTCTCTTCGTCCACAGTACCTGTGTAATGAGGAAGTCCACTCTCTCCCCCGGGAGGGTGGCGTATCCAAAAAGGATTTCCCCACGTTAATAAAAAAAAAAAAGAAAAAAGGGTCCCCCGGCCCACCCCTTCAGTCCAGCCACGGTGGCGGGAGGAGTTTGGCGAAGTTCTCCTTTGGTGGAGACGACCACTTAGATGGTTTACCTTGTGGGCCACCTCCTCCGCCTCCTTCTGCGAGATGACCTCCTCGCAGAAGGAGGCAATAGCTCGCCAAGCCTGTTTACTGACGAGCGTGGTCGAATCCACACTCGGCAGCGACAAATTCCCAAACGCCGCAGCCAAAATGCGGTACTCTCCCTCCCACGCAACACACTCAGAGTGTGCTACACGGTGTCCTCATCAACGCCGCAGTTATGACATGCGGCAGTCGGCTCTTATCCCAAGTCAGGCGTGCGTAAACAAGTTTTACTTCAATATAATCCGTTGTGTAGCTTAGAAGAACTAAAGTTACATAAAGACGTGTAAATGGAAAGCGTTATTTGAGTTTATTAATTCACAAATACAGATGTTCACATTTAAATCGACAGGTCTTTGATCTTTGTAAGGTCATGTGAAACGCAATTATCATTGTTTCCAGTGCGGTTTTGTTCAACCGTGGTTATTCGATAACAATAAGAATTTAAATAAGCGTTTAATTAGTTTGACATAATATACTGATGAGAATTTAAAATGGTTGATAAAAATAAAGTGTAATATATCCCACGTTCGCCATTTTTGAAGTTATACTTCTTTTGACGCATTAGGGAAAAATGATGAGAGTAAATTTAACGATGCGCGCGCACACTGTCACGAAAAATCGACACCCTGATGTTATTACGATGCGCACGCACGCCATCACGAAAAACAGACACCCTGAAGATAAATATAATCAACATTTTGTTTCTTTGTATTTGTTGTTTGTATTTTTTTGTATTAAAACTTTCAATGTATTATATACCTTTTTTCTATGGTTATTGTCGTCTATTTCTATAAACGGCAAAAGGTAAAAGATGATTTTTTTTATATCAAAAAATTTAAAAAGATAGAAAAAAATGATAAATAGATTTAAATTTAAAAGATTTTATCTTCTTACGCCAAAGAAGTATAACTTCTAGCGCGTGTACATAAGTACATGCACACTTTTTTGTTTTGGCGAATAAAGCATCTTGGAACATTTTTATTCTTGGCAACCAATCTCAAAATTATGACTGCCTTTCTCGAATAGATAATAATATTACAACCGTCTTTTCGATAAATTAAAGGTTCTAAAAACCTCGGGACAGTTCTAGAAATATGACGTCATCCATGACGAGGCCAGAGGCATAACTTTAGCCATAAGTGTCCTTAACACGTGTAAAAAAAATATTTATGGTATTTTGGAATAAAAAATAGATAAGGATGTTTATTCGAAGAAGAACGGTAAATGAGGTTTAATTGATGTATATAATACACTAATTATTAAAGTCAGAAGTTTATCTAAAAGTAACCTTTTATAATCTGTTGACCTTCTATAATTATGTAAAAATAATACTTTATATTTTATAAAAAGCGTGACGTATGTGATTATTATTTTAGTTAATTATATATAACCTATATTATAAATGCTCTTTACAACAGATTGTGTAATGTTAAAAAAAAAAACTGTAAAATATTCAATCGATTTAAAAGTTGTATTCGATCACGCCACGTTTTCTGTCCAGTGTAGCGTGAACCCTAGAAACTCTTGCATTCCGCTGTACTCCTGAGATTAATTGTAACGCGTGAGAGAGTGTAGTTCAATTTACCATGGTGGTACGGACGAGTGTCGTCACGTCTGATCGTGTCGAGCCCCTGCACACACCTCCAAACCTGTTTAATAATTAAGCGCTTACAGCGCTGTCATATAATAAAGATTAATTTAATTAAATAAAGCGTTTTTGTTTATTGAAATATTTGCACGAGCTGTAATAGCTATGGGATTAATTTACCTTTTTATTGTGTGTTTTTGTTTTGTTAACTTACAGTTATGCGATGTATAAATTATTATTGAAAAATAGTTTGTAACTTTGACGTTCGTTTCAATATAACCTGATTTTTAAAGTGGCAATGTCAACTAAGATGATAGCTCGCTGTGATCTAACTGATTCAAAAGTATATTTGAAAGATCTCGCCAACTAGTGTTTGGTTTCAGCTTTTAAACTAGAGGGCGATAGTGCATCAGAAAATGCTCTATCACAATACACATTTTGTTTGCATTACGATTTTTTAAGAATAGATATGGACTGATGACTTGAAAATAACTTGCGGGACTCCTTCTGAACTAGCTTTTTTGACAATGGGGAACTTACATTAAAATTATTGTCAGGAGTGCTGTTAATAATTCATAAATCGTAGTAACGAAAATTACAGCTAATTCTAATATTATATCCTTCTGAAGACAAATCCATTTATAACTTACTAGCCTCTGCCCGTGACTTCGTTCGCGTTCTCAAATGGAAAAAAACATCCCGATTTTGAAACATTTTTAATCTGTGCTCCGCTCCTATTAGTCTTAGCGTGATGATATATAGCCTATAACCATTCACGATGAATGAGCTATATAACACTGAAAGAATTATTCAAATCGGACCAGTAGTTCCTGAGATTACCCCCTACAACGTCACAGCATCACAACGTCACAAACTCACAAACTCACAAACTTTACATCTTTATAATATTAGTATAGATGTAAAATGGAATGTAATTTCAAACACAAAGTGACGTTACTGTATACGTGAGTACTTGAATTTGACATTCGTGAGATTGCAGATTACACGTTATTATCTGCAACATGAGTTTTTTGGCGGGATCCTAACCTGTCATGTAGTGGCCTTTATATTTTATTCATGATCTTATGTTATTTAACACTATATATTACAACATTGGCGGCAGTTTACGTAATATAGTTCCGTTATTGTGCATGAGTGAAGTGGATTGAAAATAGTACCACGGAGCATGAATTCAAGGATGCTATAAGAACTCCCAAGAAAATTCTAACAAGGGGACCACCGCCATCTTGTTAGAACATTTAATTTATGTTAACATACTTGTACTATTATTATTTTCACGACAATGACAGTAATAGTCTGGAAGATTGATTACCATTTTTTTCGAAATGATTACGCTATTGACCCAGCAAGGTCTTAACAGCTTCACCGGACTACGAGATTGATTACCAAAAAACAATCTGCAGCATATTTTAATTAATTACAACTTTTATATTTTACAGTTAACAGACGTCAGGTGCAATCATCCGCCAACCTCAGGTTCAACTATCAACTAAGGATGCATTATATAGTACATCTTGTTGTTTCTATTACTAATACTCTGCTCTTTGTATTACTAGTTATTGATTTAACTTTTTCAAATAAAATCAAACGTTTTTTGTTGCCGTTAACATGGCAGCGGCCAATTAGTTCCAGGCGGATGTATTCACGCCTTTTTAACAATAAATACATTCATTAATGAGGAAGGCTTAACTCTACAATTTGTCAAGGTTTTTTGTATTACACGGCTGGGACAACTTTCGCCAGGACCGCTGATAAAAAGTAAAATAAAGTAAGACCACTGCCACATATGGGACAAAAAAAGAATTAATAATGACATTTATTCGGAAACCAAGTGGGTATATATCATATAGGTTTTATGTTTAAAATATTCCAACCATTTTATTAAGTACTATAATAACCTATTCGTAGGTGGTAGAGTCACGCTGAGGCTATAACTGGTTTCAGCATAAATGGGTCGGCTCGCCCCCGTTACTATCATCCAACACAAAGGAACACTCACGTGATGTAACAGCGCTTGCATTGTTGATTTTCGTTCGGTCAGTGAGAGCGACGGAAACCCACCTCCTACCTTTCTCTTCTCTTCACATCCTTTCTTCCTTCCCCTTACCCCTCCAACACAGGCTGGCAAAGCACTTGCGGCTATTCCGGTGTTGCTGGTGTCTATGGATGATGGTGATCACTTAACATCAGATGATGAATAATGAAGTTTAATATTGTATATGTAAGGAACTATATTTCAAGCATCCACCATCTGTAGGAATTATTTATTTAGTATACGATTGTTTTCTTTACATTTGTTGTTAGCGTTTATCTCAAAAATAAGTTAGGACTGGTATACGATATTGACGTAGGTGTTTAAATTCACACTTTACTTATCGGTTTTCCTCGATATGCTTATTATATAAACAAATAACATATAATTTACAATGCACTGAGTAAGATTTGGCCAGTTTTTTTTAATGGAATTTTAATGTTTTTTTTTGGTTTTAATTATTTCTGATATAAGATGCAATGTTTTTCTTTTCTTTCTGTTTGGGCAACCAATCCTTCTAATTCAGAATTATTACTATTATAGTAATAATAAATAAATAACTTAGAATGAATTTAGTGAAGATTTCAGTGTTCAAACAAAATGGTGGTGCTTTTGTTAGAACTTTCCAGAGAGTTTCGTAATTCGTGTTTAGTGTTATTTCTTATTCACTTCATTACATGTACATAATAAATAGGCTTTAATACGCAAGGTGCCATAAATATTACATAATATTGGAAGACATAACTCAAGTTTATAAAAATAAAAGTTATAAAATGACAGATTAGTTCCCGCTAAAAACTGGTCTGCTATGCTCTATGGTCGTCGAAGCAAATCAAATATGTCATAGAGTAGGTAGTATCTTTTTATAACTTATCTTTTGAACATAGGACAAAATGACTTATTCTGTATGTATTAATTGAAAACCTTAAAAGTCGCGGATGGTAACTTATTTTTTTTAAATGGTGACATATTGAAATGTGGTATAAAATTGAATCCGCTCCTTTTACTCTTAGTAATCAAGTACTATTCATGCTTAAAGTATTTTTGATGTATGTGTTTTTAATGGAATTACTTCTGTACATTACAGTGCCATAGTTAGGGGTGGCATTGTGGAGATTGGCCTTGAAATCACAATGCCCTACCTTAAAAGTACCAAAAACTAAGATAAATTATTGTAATTAAATTGTATGTACATAGTTTGAGATTTTTAAAAAATGTAGCGATAGGAATCTAAACTTTTCCGAACATACTTAGGTACCACATTTTGTGACATACGAGGGCAGATCAATTTTTTTTTTTACTTCCGACCCACCTGAAATCAATGTTGCCCTACCTCAAATACAACACTAGCTATAGCCCTGATACATCAGTCTATACATATAAATAAATTGAGCTCTATATTTTTGCTTTCTTTTTTTAACTTTCTTTTTCACACTTATCGGCAAACAAAAACATTCTATCTGAGCATACATTAACAGGAATGCTGTGTACATAAAAATACCATAAATAAAAACGTTTGCAGAAAACAAACCAGACTCTGTATACGGTTATATATACACGTTTACGCAGATAATGTAACAACCGTTACGTATTTGTTTTAAAATTATCTACAAACACAAAACGAAGAAATCAAATAAAGGGACCAGTTATGTCGAGGGACTAGTTCAAAACGAGTCGAATATCAGAATCATCAAGTAAAATGGAATGAAGATATGCTTTTCAATAATTTGTATCTTAAAAGTTTTTTTTTTTTTTTTTTGGAACTGACTATGCTATTGGCCTTACTAGGCCTTCACAACTTCACAGCAGCTCGTAGTCCGGTGAAGCTGTTAAGACCTTGCTGGGAAAATAGCGTAGTCATTTCGAAAAAAAAAAAAAATTCACCGGACTACAACTCTTAAAAGCGCTTTCTACAATGTACAGCGCTGTGTGATATTCCGTAGAATGTAAACCGGTTTCAACAGCGAAGCGACGCGACGTCACAAGCCACACATTACGCGTTGTCGGGTACCTTGCCCGCGTCATTTCATTTGAAATTCGAACACGCCACTCGAACGCGCTTCGCGTGAAACGGCATAGATTGAAATTGCTGACCGAATTCTGTGATTTAAGTTTTTTTTTTTTTTCAAAAATGGCAGTGACACTCGAATCATAAATATTTTATTTGAACAGTTGTTTTTCGAATTTTTCATGAAAAATATTCTGTGAATATATTAAAAATTTTTGCGAAAAAATATTTACACATTTGGTGTGTTGTGATTTAAAAAAGTTGAGATACGTTTTTGAAAAATATAGCCCAACATGTCGGTGAGTAATTTGTAGCAAATATTTTTTTATTTAACATACTCTTTGCACAATATAGAAACTTTATAATTAAAGACGTTTTTATATTAATATTTACTTGTTACTGGTATAATAGGTTTCTGTTGTAATAAACTTTATTATTGTACGAGGTATTTCTACGACTTTCTTCCATGACTTTTATGTAAATGTTTGTAAGCAAACAATATCAGTACGGTTTACGGTGTTAAACGTAATTGAAGACTACGCGTAAAATATATAAGCCAGACCAAGGTCAAAAGCTATTAATCCTTAGGTATTAAATAAAAAAAATAATAAGTTACTGAAAATGTTACATTACATTGTTACGAATATCAAACTTATTGTATGGTTATTTCTTGTGAATCTAAACCATTCTCGGATCCTTTCATCAAAATCGGTCCAGCCGTTTAGGAGTCCAGTGACATACACACAGACAGAAGAAATTTAGATATAAAGATTAACAGGCCGGGCGGACGTTATCTTGCCTTTATAATAAAAAAAAAAAACTAAAATTCAACCACAGCGTCAACTACCGGGTCCAATTGTATAGTATTAATATGGGTTTGAAACATTCTTCACTGGTGCTTTGCCCCTATTGGTTTTAGCGTGATGATATATAGCTTATAATCTTCCTCGATGAATGAGCTATATAACACGGAAAGAATTTTTCAAATCGAACCAATAGTTCCTGAGATTACTTCCTACCACTTCATAAACCTACAACGTAATAAACTTTACCTCTTTACAATATTATAGTATAGATAATGGTTTACAATATCTAATATTGTATTAATATCCCGAAAGATATCAACTTTATTTATTTAGTACCTGGACGACCAAGCCAAGCTCGGTTCTGTAAAAAACATTATAAATTAAAATAAACTGTTTGGTTTGCCTCACGAAATTAGCATTTTTTATCATTAAAAAAAAGGTTAGTTAGCGTTAGCCCAAAGTAACTATTACTACGCGAACGAAGATGCGAGCAGAAGCTAGTATATAATAATCATAAACATATAGAGGTACAACAAAATAATCCCAAGGAGGGTTGATATCAGGCAGGCGGCCGATCGTAAAAATTAACCCAAATCATAAATCACAAAATGACAAACATGTTGTACCGACCCTAGTCGGGTGGGACAAGGGTAAGAAGAAGAATTTGCCTATCTTGATTAATATAATGCGATACGTATCTGGATGTTTAGGCCCCTTTATTGAAGTAAAACTTCTAATGCGACTTCTAACAAGGTTGCGTTAAACGTATAACGCTACCATGTAGGGGGTATGAAAGCACTGTGGCGTTAAACGTTCAACGTTCCTGGGGAGGGGAAATAGAAAGAGATAGAGCGAGAGTGAATACGTTGAATACGTGTTATCCGAACGCATGTGCGTAGTATTCCTGTTTGTTTTTTTTTTATTGTAGCACGCCAAAGTGACTGCACTGTACCTGATGGTAAGCACAGTACAATCCAAAAATAATAGCGACCACCGTTTGATACACTGTCCATCGCTGGTCGCCACTATCATGCCGGCCTGTAATAAGCTGGATATGCACAGGCTGATCCCGAAACGCGACCCGCAGAAGCGAATCACTATTACGGGCTTTTTCGCCATATATATGGTGGTTGTGACCCAGTCGGGCTGTAAAACCCTACCACCCCGCTTGCGCCATTGCCTCGTTCGTTATTATATATATATATATATATATATATATTTATTTATATCAATTTCTACTCGTTCCTATTTTCATTTCCACATTACAAAGTTTCACTTCTACCGCGCGGAGGGACTCCACGCACTATTTTTCTTTTATTTAAGCGTGGTAACCCTACGATGTTACGTTTTATTTTCTCTAAACATTTCTCATTCTCAATAATTAGTCTATTCTGTCAAACTAATTACCGATTGTTTAAGTTGTTATTGTTATCCGGAGTTTTCAGGGTTGAATTGTTCAGGAAACAATGTTGATAGTGTTTTGTATGACCTTACAACGATCAATTACCAGTCGATTAAAATGAGAACATTTGTATTTGGGAATAATCTGAATATACTTGCATATCAATAGAGAGTTAAAGTGGTAGAGCCATGTTGAAGCTATTACTGGTTTTAGCATTAACGGGTCGTCTCGTCCGGGGTAGTACCACCCTCTCACAGAAAACCGACGTGAAATAGCAGTGCTTGCATTGTTGCGGTTCATTCAGTCAGTGAGAGCGCCGGAAGACCACCTCCCCTCTCCCTACTCCCCCTCCCCCAAACACATGCTTGCAACGCACTTGCGACTCCCCTGGCGTTCCTAGTGTCTATGGACGGTGGTGATCACTTAAAATCAGGTGACGCACCTATTGGTTTCCCTCCTATGATATATAAAAAAAAATCGCTTCTCGTATGAGTCTCATAGTTTCTTTTAACTATGTTATGTTATATTAACAGTACTTTTTCGATCTTTGTGAAGAAAATTATTACAAGTGTCTGGGATAAGTATTAAGATACATTCCAGTCATTTCCAGAAATATTTGTTTTTCTGTCGGCTTGTTAGAAAATGCATCACTACTAAACCACTGAGTTTACAATAAAACCTCTAATATATAGTCTTGTATTCATTAAAATCGGTTGACTCTATCGAATGTTATTGTGATTTTAATAACGACATGACTTAAGTACGAGGGAAAAGTGGATAAGTAAATTGACTGATTTATAAAGTCATTGTTATTTTACACTAGCTGTGTCTGCGACTTCGTCCGCGGGGAACCTTATGTGAAATACAGTGATTATTTAAAAGTCATCTAAATGTATTAAGTCCATTTACTTATCTACTTTTCTCTCGTACTTACGCCGCGTTGTCATTAAAATTACAATAACTTTTGATAGAGTGAACAGACTAAGTTATTCTCGAAGGTATGTTTTATGATTTTCTTCTTGTGGTTTTATTGTGAACCCAGTACTTTAGTAGTGATGTGTGTTCATACGAAACGATGGACAGACAATTGTAAAAATGATTGAAATGTATTCTATTACTTATTTTTAGACATCAGCCACAATTTATTTAGCGAAAATCGAAAAAGTACTGACACGTTAGATTTACATTCTTACTATATATATAGAAGATAAGATTCCACGGGAAAGAAGTCGCGGGGAAAGCTATTGATTTAGTAAATAAATAACTACGACAACTTACTTTTTTTAAAATACAAATTCAATGAAATACCAACAAAACTTCATACTTCGCATTCTACCAACCAGTTACAAAACTACAAAATGTTTCACGTTCAATTCATTCACTCATTCGTTGATTCCAAAAGATGGCCGCTTGTATAATTTCTTATATATATATATATTTTTTTAACTTTATTTTTGGCAATCAACCGTTCAGATTATTACTACCATTGTCACGTAGTCAATAATATTACAAGCGTAGTACGATCATTTCAATATCAAGCGTCGTGTGAATCAATATTCTAACAAGATGATGGCTCCCTTGTTAGAACCTTCCATGGAGTTTTTGTGGCATCTCAGAATTGCATGCTCCGTGGTATTATTTTCCATTCACTTCACTTATGCATAATAAACTAACCATATTACATAAAACACCACCAACTTTATACAATATACAGTCAAGTAACACAAGATTATAAATAAAATATAAAATCCACTACATGACAGACTGAAATCCCGCCAAAAACTCCGCAATTTCTTATATTTTTATATCCATTTGGTAGAAAACCTTCTTCTTCTATTTTATTTTTTGCAACCAGTCTTCTAGTAGACTATTGCTGCCATTGTCAAGTGAATAACGGTATTACAAGTTTTTTGATATAACTTCAATGAATTTACTAGATGGTGGCCGTCTTGTTAGAACTTTCTTGGGAGTTTTTGCGGCAAGTAGAATCAATGCTCCGTGTTATTATTTCCGATCCACTTCGTTGTGCACAATAAAAACACTGTATTACGTAAAACACCACCGACATTACACAATATAGAGCCAAATAACACAAGCCTGTGGGTAAAATATAAAAACCTCTAGATTCCAAGATCCCGCCAAAAACTCCTAGAAAACCTTTATTTTGAAATGCCAAACATAAACATTAATCATTGGTATGACAATGACGGAATCGATAAAATAAGAAGGTTCTGGAAAATCAAAGATGCAAATACGTTTGACCCTGGACCTCGTATGTTTCAAAGTTCAAAATTACTGTTATTACCTACGCAGTAATTCAACGCGACGTTGCATTGTATAATATATCGCATATTATTCACTTGAAATTGTTGGATTCCATATTTTATTATATTGCTAAGCTGTTACTGAACTGAACTAGCTGTTCCCGTGACTTCGACCGCGTGGATTGCAATTACATAGTGAAAGCTTTCAAAAGAAAAAAAACTCCGATTTTGAAACATTCTTCATTGGTGCTCCGCTCCTATTAGTCTTAGCATGATGATATATAGCGTATAGCCTCATCGATAAATGAGCTATCTAACACTGAAAGAATTTTAGATTAGTGCGTTCAATCAAACAAACACACCCTCTAGCTTTATAATATAAGTACAGATTAATGTGAAGTATCTGAAATGTTAAAATAACAGTTTTTTAATCAATAAATATGATTTTTTTAAATTCGAAATTGTGTTATTTTGTAAGGTATTGAACTTAAGTCATGTTCCAAATATTGAATGTAGGATGAAAAAAGGTAACTGGAACGTAAGAGTGAATGGGAAGCCAATAGAATAGTACGATGTGAATAAATAGATAAGAAATTAAATATCACGAAAGAGATAGTTTAAGTATTTTTGTCATTAGAGTAAGGGAGACTAAAAAAATTAAATGAAGAAAGGATGGCGATACATAGTCCTACTTATTTACATTTTAACTCTTTATTTTGTAATATTCGTGGTGCTTTACGTAATTTTAGTTCGGTGACTGTACATAAGTGATATGGATAGAAAATGATAGCACGGAGCGTGAATTCTGACTTACCACAAAAACTCCCTGAAAATTCTAACAAGACGGCCACCATCTTGTTCGAACATTTAAATAATCACAAAACAGTTGTAATAATAACTCGACAAGGGCAGTAATAATCTAGGAGATTAGTTGCCCCTCTCGCTGTCGGCCCTGATCTTATCCATGGTCGGTAGCGAGAGGGCATGGAAAGCTGTGGTCGCATTCTCCGAATCCGTCATCCGCCAGAAAGAGGAGGCAGAAAGATTGCGAGAGAAGGAACCCGATGCCCCAGCTATACGGCGAGGAAATGCGAGCCGTGGGCGACGAAGAGGTGCAGGCGTATTCCATCCCATGCCTCCCTAAGGAACCTTCAGGTGGCGGACGCGGGGGTGTCGGTCACCGGTAAATGAAGGCCGGTGTGGATAGAGCACGGCATATTGCCGCCGCTCAAAGTGAGGAGCAGAGGGAGGATTCTTTCTGAGACGTGGGTCCCCGTTTTTTCACCATCCACGGGCGACCCAAGCGCGTGACCAGGGCAGCGGAGTTTTGCTAATCGTCTCCCCGCACCATGGTTCACATTCGCGTTCAGCGGCCGAGAGGTTTTTAGTCGGTAGGAGTCCGACATAACCCTCATGCTGTCCCCCGGCGGCGTGAGGTGTATCCCATGCAGGATTTTCCCCTCGTTAAAAAAAAAGGAGATTAGTTGCCCAAAAGTAACGTAAAAAAATTACATAGTCACCAGATCTTATGACGTATGTAAAATTTTAAGTTATTCAGACGTCGTTAAGTGCGTGGAAATGAAAAGATTCCATTACATACAGAAGTCAAGCTAATAATAAAACTATGTGTTAACAAGTCAAGCTAATACCCGTAAAGGTGTGTTAAAAACTTTATTTTTCCGTTTGTCTGTCTTTATTTTCTGGAATACAGTTTGAGGTATCATAGTGAACTTAAAACTGAATACTATTGTAGAATAGCTGTGTTCGTGACTACTATTTCGTCCGCGTGGAACCTGATGTAAGAACAGTAACTAATAACATCCTCTTTTCATTCAGTGTTATTACAAAAAAGTTAAATACATATGGAATACTTGTTTAAAGGTTACGTTTTAAATGCACCGCGCTCGCTGAATGTTCGCCATCTTGCTCTTTTGTCTCGCTTTGGTTAGGTTATACTTGCGAAAAAAAAGATAACGCGATCTTGTCTCGAGCGAGCGCGGTGCATTTAGTACGAAACCTTTTTAAAGCAACTATTTAATATATATTTAACTTTTTTCTAATAACATCGATTAAGTCCATTCACTTATTTACTTTTCTCTCGTACTTAAGTCGCGTCGTCAATAAAATTACAATAACTTTTGATAGAGTGAACCGATTTTAATGAAATTAAGACTAAGTGTTACTTGAGAATATGCTTTATGATTTTACGCAGTTCTTTATCAGTGATGCGTGTTCATATATACAGAAGGACATTTCTAAAGATTATTGAAATGTATTATATTACTTACTAGCCTCTACCCGCGACTTCGTTCGCGTGAAATAGTTACTATGGGCTAACGCTAACATGCAGTGGAAACTTTCAAGAGGAAAGAAAACCCGATTTTGAAATATTCTTCACTATTACTTCTTCTTCTACTTCTGCATTGTTACTTTACGTCGGTTTTCTGTGAGAGGGTGGTGCTACTCCGGACGAGCCGACCCATTCATGCTAAAACTAATGATAGCTTCAGCGTAGCTCTACCACCTACAGGAGATTCTGAGATGACATTTGACAGGAGAGAGTGGGAGAGGAAAACATGTTATGCCGACACTACTTAGGTGGGATAAGGGTAAGATGATGAAGAGACGTAGTCAGGGGTACTGAAAAACATATACCGTGTTATTACAAAAAAATAATTCAGCTGTCACGGGACGCCGCGCATGGCAAATGTGAAACATCAAAATTGTTTTATATAAGTTATACGCATACAAGAACAGATTACGACAGGAATCAGATATGGCATAATCTATACTAATATAGTAAAGAGATAAAGTTTGTGAGTTTGTAATGTTTTGGCTTGTAGGGAGTAATCTCAAGAACTACAAGTCTGATTTGATGAATTCTTGCAATGTTATACAGCTCATTTATCGAGGATGGTTATAGGCTATATATCATCATGCTAAGACCAATAGGAACAGAGCACCAATGGAGAATGATTAAAAATAGTTTTTTTTCTCTTGAGAGCTTCTGCTGCTTGTTAGCTATTCTACGCGAACGAACTCGCGAACAGAGGCTAATGAAAAGATAAAACTAAAAAAAATACAAAATAGTTCCATAAATTAATGACGATTTTATTATAACGAGTGGCCAACAAAACAATTTAAATTTTATGTTTATATAGATAGGGTTGCAAATGTTTTGAGTATTTCGTTAATAGTGTAATAAGTTCGTGTTTTGTGACGGCACAGTCGCCAAGCCATCACAATCTGGTTTTCCCGCGCCTATAGATGTTTCACATCAAAATGACTGGCGATAGACTTTTCCCGTTGCATGAAACAGTGCTGAGTGAACGAGCTGTTATCACGTTACTATGGTACAGGCGTGTCGGTTGTGTCGCTATATCGGGGTATTTGCTCAAGAACCGGTTTTGTAAAAGACGGATACATTATTTATAGTACATTTTAGACCGTTCCGTTGGTTTTGGTGTCGCGATAATGAAACCGGTAAGTTGTTCCAAAGTACAACTAGTCTTACTGTTGAGCAAGAAGCTTTGAACGCTCGGCTTCCGCTCATGACGGATATACATATACGGTGTTACTAAAAAAACAAAAATGAACACGCGTCTAACACGAATTTTACTAAACAGTGTCTAAAATTTTAAATCTTATTGAACGCATGTTTAAAATTATTTATAGCAAAAGCGTGTCCAAGCCGTCTCTATCTAAACATCTAGTTTAAGTTTTTTATGTAAACAGCTCTGAATAGCATTCATTCAATTCAATCTAATTGTTCAAAAACATTCCATTACGTACATATATAAACCAAACAATTTGAATTTATGAATAATATATTTGTTCAGACCTTCATTTAGAAAATTCATTAATTTTATGTTAATTTGGATACTGTTCAAACAAAAATACCAAAATCCCGAAAAAAAAAAAATTGAGGTGAGGGTTAGGAAGGTAAACATTAGGATTATAGGTTGTTTTTTATTCAGTTTCTTCTATTCTTTAGACTCTTGGTCCGCCCCTTTTTTTTTGCTTACGTTAATAATGTCTTGTATATGTAAAAAATCGTATTCATGAACAATTTTGTTTTTTTTTTTTTTTTAATTCGTTTATTTAGTTATTAACTATTTTTGGTTTATTGACGTTATTGTTTTTATAACAGTTGCATTTTTATTCTTAATGGCCTTCTTTAGGCTGTAATCCACAATATTCCGTGTATAGGTAGATATTTTTTCGATGGAAAATAAAAAAAATGTAAAAGAGAAAGTATTAAAAAAATTTTAAAAATAAAATTCTGTTTATAAATACTGTAATCACCTAAAGGTACAGAATGTATTCTATGACCTATTCTCAAACTTACCAAATATAATACCATAATTTCATAAAAATTGGTTCAGCCGTTTCGGAGGAGTTCTAACACAAACACATATGCTATTGTATTATACCATGTTGACAAGAATTCATATTAATTTGTTGTTGATAATATATCCAATAACCATCCTTAATGGACGGATTAACCGATTTTGAAACATTCTTCATTGGTGCTCCGCTCCTATTGGTCTTATCGTGATGATATATAGCCTATAACCTTCCTCGATAAATGAGCTCTCAAACATTGAAATAATTTTTCATATCTGACCAGTAACTATAATATATATATATATATTATAGTATAGATTCAGTTGTAACATAATAAAGAATTACTAGAGTTTATCGACCTAAAGTGGAATACGAGCCTCGGTTTACGTGTTTTCCGTTTAACTTAACAACTGACCCATGTAAGAGATTAATTTTGATTCCTTCAAATGATAATGTGTCAAAATTCTCTAACACAAACATAAATGTTAATAATATATATATTGTAAACAAACTAGTTAACGTAACCGGATATCCGCTTCCCGTCAAATAATATATCCACTATACTAATGACAATAATACAATCGACAAGGGCAAATGATAACAATGTGCCCTTTTATTTATTAGAGAGGTAGTAAGCGATGATACAAATTAATCAAAGCGGACGTAGTTTTTTTTTTCAAATTTTATTTTTGGCAACGAATCTTTTAGATTACTACTGCTATTATCGTATAGTTAATAATATTACAAGCGTCGTGTGAATATTCCAATATTCTAACAAGATGGTGGCTCCCTTGTTAGAACCTTCCAGGGAGTTTTTGTGGCGTTTCAGAACATCATGGTCCGTGGTATTATTTTTCATTCTCTTCACTTATGCACAATAGACTGTATATTGCGTAAAACACCACCAAGTTTACACAATATAGAGTCAAGTAACACAAGGTTATGAATAAAATATAAAATCCACTACATGACAGACTGAAATCCCGCCAAAAACTTCCCACCATAGATAGTAGTACTAATAATATTTATAATTATATCGCAAACATTTCCAAAATTTATTTTGTGTTTCTATTCAAAAAGTTTAGTAGTAGTAATATACGTCCAATAAGACAGGTGAAGGAATTAGTCCATACTGCCAATTCTGAAGTTATCAATATAGGTAGTTCTTATGTATTCTTTAGCCAGTTTACTTCTATGTCCAAGTTAATGTAAAGGTATAAGCGCCAAATCCTCTGTATAACATTTCGTAAATTTTTGTCTTCTTAATTTTCAAGACCACAGAATTTATGCTCCGTGGTATTATTTTTCATTCATTTCACTTATGCACTATAAACGAATCATATTACATAAAACGCCACCAATTTAACACAATATAGAGTCTAGTAATACAAGATTATGAATAAAATATTAAATCCACTCCATGACAGACTAAAATCCCGCCAAAACTCGGACGTAGATTTCCCGTTGGATCGTAAGACCGCAGTATTATTCGGGGCTGCCAACCGTATCTAATAATATTGCACAAAATTTTAATGAAACAAAATCTTAGTCACTTTCGAGGATAAGCTTTATGATTTTCTTGATAGGTTTTTGTCTTTGTATACATCTGTATACAGAGTACAGAAGACTCGATGAAATGTATTTAAGTTGTAAAAAAAAAAATTGGTTGCCTGTAAAGTCGGTATACGGGCGAAAGTTTTACGTGACAACGACTTTGAGTGGTAAAATAATTTTCGTATAGTAGTCTCTCTCGCTCTTAGGCGGGCTAACCATGCCCGAGTGGAAGGGACGCGTGCCTCTCACTCGCTCTCATTGTGAGCGCATAACGTGAGCGGAGCGTAACGCAGTTTCTTGAAGTGTCACCCGGCAAACCAATTTATAAGACGTTGTCACGTCAAAATATTTTTCGGCAGCTTATATTCCTAAAGCATACTGAAACATTTAAATAAGTTACTACGGAATTGTACATCTTAGAAGGCCAACAAAATAGTCTAGAATAACATGTGTCAATTATCTAAGAAGATTCGACAGTATATAGTTTTGTTTTTTAAATATTATTTAACAAAAGTTTAGTTACGAAGCTATTTAGACCGATATATCCTAAATCCTTATCTAATCCAATCATACCAGGTGACTGTTTAGACAGTAGCAATATTTATAGAGGACACTTTGCACTCGATTCTCGTTCTAAATCAATTTAAAAAATAGGTGATTAATATTTTTCCTAATTACCTTGTATATAATACTTGTATCGAGTATCTAACTTTTACCTAGAATATATTAGTTATTTGGAGCATTAAAGTAGATTAAAATTATGTCTTACAACAGTCGTTGGCAAACTCGTCATCCAAAAGCTCCCTTTTTGCAATCTAAGCTTTGCTTTAGCGAAATAACTGTTGTTTATCTACTTATTTAATTTACTTACATCGAACTTTATCTTTTTGGTTAATTTTGGCGGCCATTTCGTTTTATATGCCACGCTGGCATCTACATAACCTAGTTATTATAACAATAAGTGAATTATATCGACAATATGGGCATATTATATCTATATATTAAAAGATTTTTTTTTATTGAAGCACTACATAGTGACTGCACTATACTTGATGGTAAGCATAGTACAATCCAAAAACAGTGGTGACCACCGAGAGACAGATCATCCATCGTCGGTCGCTGCTGTCATGCCAGTCATAATGACGAAAGTCACCTGGTACTGGATATGCACAGGCTGATCCCGAAACGCGACGCGCAAAAGCGAGTCACTATGACGGGCTTTTTCGCCATGTACATAGTGGTTGCGACCCAGTCGGGCTGTTAAGCCCTATAATCCCGCTATCGCCATTGCCTCGTTCGTTGATCAGCAGGGTGCACCACGTGCAGGTGAGGTTGGCTTGGGTGTCTCAAGTCTTAAGATGTTACTCGACACGCCTTACACCCCCATTTAACATATATTGTGAGATAATGTATAGTTTAGAATTTTCATTTCTTTTTTGTATAGTTTAAGCGAGCACTGAGGGTGGTAAATAGTAGGTTAAAGTTCCATGTATGTGTCTGATTGTGAATCCCATTTTTTTTTCTCGAACTGACTACGCTATTGGCCTTAATTTTTTGGCCTTTACAGCTTCACCGGACTACTTGAATCCCATCCCATTGGACACACTATTAGTATTCACATATAGTACACGTTATAGTACATGGTGTGCGGGTTTTTAAACAAATATTTATGAAAGAGTATTTCTGTAATGTACACACCTACTCATAATTTTACATTGTTTTAATATATTTGAAAAAAGGCATGTGAAGGCGCGGGTTACAGCTAGTATTCAATAATCTTATGCAATAATATATGTACAAATATGTTAATATTTTGCAATATAAGCCACTGTAAGTATATTTGCTTTATGATATATGGATTAGGAATGTTTAAACAAGTATTTTATATAATGCTACGTACTTAGTATGCGGTTTGCAATAACACAGATTACATTATATGCATAGAAGTAACACACCGATTCTTCAATCCTTCAAATCAATGCCTCTATAGTTACTACTCAGAACCACCAGAAATCAATACCTCCGAGCCACACACGTATTTTACTAGACGTGCCCGCGACTTCGACCGCGTGGAACCTCATGTAAAAATAGTGATCAAGAAACTCATCTGTATATATTGAGTCCATTTTCATATCTACTTTTCTCTCCTGCTTAATTTGCGTCGTTATTAAAATTAGAATAACGTTTAATAGAGTAAACTAATTTCAACAAAATGAAGACTGAATGTTACTTGGGGATATATATGCCTTATGATTTTCTTAATAAACTTTTAATTTAAATGCAGGAGTGGATTAGTGTATTTTATATATTTTTTTTTATATCAAAGGAGGCAAACGAACTGGTGGCTCACGTGATGTTAAGTGATCACCACCGTCCATAGACACTAGCGACATCAGCAAAGTCGCAAGTGCGTTGCCAGCCTGTATATGGGAGAGGGGGAGGGGAAGGAAAGGGAAAGAATGAAACAGGAAGGAAAGTGGGCCTCCGGCGCTCTCACTGACCGAACGAAACACAACAATGCAAGCACTGTTATTTCACGTCGGTTTTCTGTGAGAGGGGTGGTACTTACTACCCCGGTCGAGCCGACCCATCCATGGTGAAACCAGTAATAGCTTCAGTGTGGCTCTACCACCTAGCAATCAAAATCATAATCTTGTGTTATTGGACTCTATATTTTGTAAAATTCGTTGTGTTTTCCATAATACAGTTCGGTTTTTGTGCATAAGTGAAGTGAATGGAAAATAATACCACGGACCATGAACTCTGAGATGCCATAAAAACTCCCTCAAAAGTTCTAACAAGGGAGACCAAAATCCTGCCAAAAACTGCATTCTCTATAACATGAACTATGAACTACCTAAGTATCTACCACAGAACAATAAAAAAATGAATGTTTTTTTTATTTACGTTACGTTATGTAGCTTAGCTTAGGATAAGCTCAGTTTGATCGCGAATTGCGTGAGCTAAGCAACAGTGGACGCTCCGGCACGGGATATTGTGGATTACAACCTAAAAATGGCCATAAAGATTAGAAAAGCAAGCGCTATAAAAACAATAACGTCATTAAACCAAAAATAGTTAATAATAATTGAACAGTTAATATAAAAAATTAAATATATTAATTTTTTATATTAATAAATATATTAATAAATATATTAATAAATAATAATATTAATATAAATATATTAATAAATTAATATAAAAAAAAATGCTCACGGATACGATTTTTACTTATACAACTTACTACATGTAAGCAAAAAAAAGGTGCGAACCAAGAGTCTGCAAAATAATATAACAATAATAAAAAAAAGCAATAGCTCAAGCCGAAGTGAGCCCTTGAGCTTGTGGTCAAAATTAAATTGGATGAGGGCCTTAAGCGCTCGACGAGAGTAGTCCGGTGAAACTGTTAAGGCCTCACTAGGCCGATAGCGTTGTCAGTTCGAAAAACAAAATTGATCCGTCACGGGACGCCTGGCAGATGTGAAACATCTGTTTTGTATAAGTTATATGCATAAAAGAACAAATTACGGCAGGAATCAGTTATGGCATAATGAAAAAAAA
>JACEII010000154.1:313090-356217 GCA_014332785.1 Antheraea mylitta | reverse complement strand
ACAACGCCTTTTACGCATCGTCATATTATTATGAAATGAGTATTTTTTTGGCCATGAACTACATAAAATCAATTAAAAAAATGGACTTAGCCAGTTTTTCTCCTTAGTACTTCAAATACTAAAACAGGGAGACTCCTTTTTAAATCGTTTAAAAAATACATAACCTGTAATTTCTTGAAATTTTGTTGAAAACTTTTTTGTAACAATATATATTTTATACAGTCACACGAGTTTCAATATGGCACGCTGTAAAAATAATGAATTGACGGTTCTGTTTTTCACGGTCATTATTACTCACTGCTTCTCAAACTTTGTAGTAAGGACACGATAAAAAACGCATATTTATTGAAACATTTACTGTTTTTATTTATCGTAATATAATTATGCTTGTACTTATATAATCATGCTATTTGTATGTATGTATATTTTCAATATATTTTTATAAATAATCTATCTGGCACTCACGACACAGTAGCTATTCCCTTTTGGTGATTTATCTACGTTGATATGTTGCTATTTTAGATTACTCTACGTTGTTACACTGAATATTTGGCATTAAGTTTATAACGTGTATCTGTCACACTCGACATTGGCGAAATTGTCTACATAAGCAGAGGTCATACCGAAAGAAATAATAAAAAACGCATAATGTAAATATATGACATGATAATAGTAAGTATCTCATCAACAATCCTCTTAATTTTTTGTATTTTTTTCTTTTTTTTTTTAAATATTATACGGATTACTTTTTACACCTGATATGTTCATAGTATGGAACGGAGTTATTGCCGTAAGCTTCCCACCTCTGGTAGTGGCTCAAGCCTAGGTTTGATCCCCGGAGTGGGGCCTTTGAGCATGTTGCTATCGCGACAAAGTAACACTGAAGATTTTAAGTCATTAGTTTAGCAACACAACACAGATCACCCCCATATAGGTGCCCACATACACAAAGATACACACACATATGGTAGTAAGGTTTTTCCCTTATTTTCGAACTGGGTTAGTTTACATTAGCATAGATGAGGGAGGCAGCTGGTTTGTACCCATTCTGCCTCTCTGTAGGTAGGAGCCCGGCGGTCACTTTCCGCCGGGCGGATAGTCAAGGTGGCTCTACGAGGTTTAGTAGCATTGTACGGTCCTTTGCCGCTCCAACAATTACGGTATGTACACTGTGGGGTTTTAGTCCATGCGAGTCCGACATAACCCACTCTCTCTCCGGGAGGGTGGAGTATCCATAAAGGATTTTCGTCATACAAGAAATACACGTTTGGATTCGTGAGGTTTACATGCCGGTACAATGTCGGAGGAATAGCTAGAGTAGTTTAGCTGAGATTCGCGGTGTTGCATACAAAGGCAACAGCCCAAGCTGAGGTTCGCCCGCTCTGGCATTCTCGAGCTAGCTGCCAAATGACGAAGTGCCCTCCCTAGTCCAGTGATGCTGTGAAATCCCGTCAGGCCGATAGCGTAGGCAGTTCGAAAAAAAAGACGGAGTAGTGAGTTGACATTTATAGAGGCTGCAAACTAAGGTTGAGAAACACATGACTGTGAAGTAATTGAATGATGTTTCGTGCTATGTCATGTTTACACGGATGTCATCAATTTTATACGCAATTAGTTGTACTAATGGTTGAAATTCGAAATACATGTCATTATTTTTAAAGGAAAACTTCTTATTAAAGGACTTTAAAAGTTTGTTTGGGAAACATTTTGGTGACAAAAATTAGTAAACACTGTGTCGGGTAGAGTTTTGAAAACATCAGTTCTCGTCTGATCACGCGAACGCAACGTCGGGCGTCATTAGTACTTGGATTTTTTTTATTGTAGCACGGCAAAATGACTGCCCTGTGCCTGATGGTAAGCATAGTACAATCCAAAAATAATAGCGACCACCGATTGACACACTATGCATCGCCGGTCGCCACTATCATGCCGGCCTGTAAAAAGCTGGATATGCACAGGCTGATCCCGAAACGCGACCCATAGAAGCGAATCACTATCACGGGCTTTTTCGCCATATACATGGTGGTTGCGACCCAGTCGGGCCGTAAAACCCTACCACCCCGCTTGCGCCATTGCCTCGTTCGTTGATCAGCAGGGTGCACCACGTGCAGGTGAGGTTGGCATGGGTGTCTCAAGTCTTATGATGTTATTCGACACCCCTTACACCCCATTTGGATGAGTTTCCCCGTAGTTATTATTTACTAGCTTTTACCCACGATTTCGTTAACACGGACGTTACTTTGGGCTTACTTTAACTCGCGACTTCGTATATGTAGAAGGTGAAAATATTTTTAAATAATACGTACTTTAACCCAGAATTTGATACATTCTTCATTGGTGTTCCTCTCCTATTGATCTTAGCGTGATGGTATATAGCCTATAGTCTTCCTCGATAAATAAGCTATCTAATACTGAAACATTTTTTCAAATCGGGCTAGCGCATTCAACCAAACTTTGCAGGGTTATAATATTAGTATATATTTATTTATTAGACAACAACGGTATTATTACAAAAAAGTTAAATACGTATTAAATACTTGCTTTACAAAGGATTCGTATTAAATGCACCGCGCTCGCCAGAGGCAAGTTCGCGTTATCCTTTTTTCGCAAGTCTTAGTTAACCTAACACAAAGCGAGACTAAAGAGCAAAATGGCGAACATTCAGGAACGCGGTGCATTTAAAACGTAACCTTTTTAAAGCAAATACTCAATACGTATATAGCTTTTATTGTATTAAACCTGTTGTGGTTTTGAACGAGTTTTTGGCGGGCTCTTGAAATGCCGTGTACTGAATCCTATATATCTTATTCATAATCTTGTGTTATTCGGCTTTATATTTTGCAATATTGGTGATGTTTTATGTAATATAGTTTAGTTATTGTGCAGGAGTGAAGTGGATGGGAAATTATTACGTAGCATTTATTCTGACACAAAGCTCCTTGGAAAGATCTATCAAGAAATGCTTACAAGAAACTTGTACTATCATTACCTATTCAATGTTGGCGGAATAATCTACTAGAAGATTAGTTGCTCAAAATAATACAAAGAGTAGTTTTGGACAGTCCATAGGTTAGACGTAGATGGTAGAGCCACGCTGAGCTGATTTCAGCAGGAATGGGTCGGCACGTCCGGGGTACTACCACCCTCACACAGAAAACCGACATAAAGTAACAGTGCTTACATTGTTGCGTTTCGTTCGGTCAGTGAAAGCGCCGGAGGCCCACCTTCCCTCCCTTTCCTCTCACTTCACCCTTTCTCCTGCAACCAAACACAGGCTGGCAACGCACTTGCAACTCCGCTGGTGTTTTTAGTGTCTATGGACGGCGATGATCACTTAACAGCAGGTGACCCGCGTGTTCATTTGCCTCCTATGACATAAAAAAAAATATATATACGTCTATTAAAATATGTTGGGCTATGCTATGTATAATAAAAAGATAAACCAGATCGAGTTTCTAGCTAGTTCTTCTCGATGACTGTATCGTTTGTCCGAACTGGTAGAAATTTTAACGTTCATTAGTGACTTCTTAGGGCTTAAATTGAATCAAAATTTTTTTATTTTAGAAAATATATTTATTTCATAATCTACAGGAGATTTCTGACATTGCTCCGAATCAAACTATGCTCATGTCATAAAGTTATGTGTCGGTTTATCTATGGATAAAATAATGTGTCCTCGTTTATGACGGTTATTTTCGCTGTACAAACAAAAGTCTGTTTGTCTGTACGTAATACGGTGGACGATATCTCGTGATAACGTTTGGTTATGATCTTCTTTGCAAACGTTATGAACTCAATCATCAATCACAGGGTACTTACGGCAAGGGCTGTTCCAATAATTACGTATTAGATTGCTATATGTATGAAAGAATACGAAAAGAATTTGAATTGGTAAAAGGAGTTGAATTAGTTAAAGAAAATTTGCATACAATTTTTAACAATAATTCAATAAATATAATGTTCAGAGAATATTGTAACAAAATAGTTAATAATTTAAATATAATTAATAAATAACATAAAAAGAAAAACATATATATGTATACACATTACACATATATTTATAATAATAATATAATCTGTAAAAATACAAAGAATAGGTAAGGAAAGTTTGTGACTCAATTACTTGATAGTAATTGCAATGTACAAACATGTAACATAGACATAAGATAAGAGAATTACTGTAATAAGATTTATTAAAAACAAAAAAAAAAACAAAAAAAAGAACAGAAGAAAAAACAAAAAAAAAAATACTTATACCCCATATACAATTTACACACGCAATATCGCAGCTGAGACACCCCGGAAATAAATGTTGTTGCGTTTTAAAAATAGATGCAAATATATATTTTAAATCCTAGATCAAGGTAAACATTAACACGACGCCACGCCGTTGCCTACCAAAACAAAGTCTCTGACACTATGTCAGAGGAATAGTGGTACAAAAAAAAAAAATACGTGGGGCATTTTAGTGAGATGTCGTGAGATTTGTCTACATCTCTCGACCCCTAGTATCTTTAAAAAAAATCTTTAAATAAAATAATATCCCAGCTCTAAAGTTAGACCAAATTACATTGGACATCATGACACTGGATTTTTATAAATTTACATGTCACTTAGTGTTTTGTGGTCGCGATATAATTAGATACAATTCCGACATCCTTTATAGTAAATCAACGCTAACGGAGCTACGTGCATAATAATGTTTAAAAAAAATGCTAAACTAATTATTGTTTTATTCGACAGGGAATGAACCCGAGACTGGCGTTCGCTATAGTGTCGTCTGCTTGCTGGTCCGCTTTTCAGCATGGATACAACACAGGTGTCCTAAACGCACCACAATGGGTAAGCTCTTCCATTCGAATATCTTTTAAGATTATCAGGCATTTAACAAGGTTAGGATTTCCACTTATTTGGTCACTAGCTACACCACGCTACCTTGAAGAGCCTTACATTGTGGTCGTAATAACAAATGACCCTCAGCTAAAATATCATTCCTTTAAGATACCCATTCTCTTAAGGGCAAGGGGTAGTGTGAAATTCCTAATGTTTAAAACCCCACGGTGTACCATGTGTCCCCTTAATGGGATTCCGGGGATTATGTAAGCATGTATCGTAATGCCCCTGATGCCTCGCGCCAGGCAGCGTACTGAACAAGACAATCCTGTTGACCTGTCTCCTCGTATGCTAAACCAGTGTAATGCAAGGCCAGACTCCCCGTCCCTTCCCAACTTGGTTTGGCTTGGTAGTGGAGGAGATGCGTCCTTCTTCTGTTTTTCTCCAGGGTGTTCTCTTCACTCGCTGGAATATCTTTACTTGGTTTTCTCTTACTGTAACATTTAAAGTGGTTTTCTCCCTCCATATGCGTTAAGACCGCTATGTATCTTTTAAACTTGGTTTTCTGGGAGAAAACGTTCTGTACAGCCAATATACGATGGTAAATAACGGTGCCCAGGCGGCCAGACCTCTGCTTGCACTATTACTTGATATGAGTTGGACGCAAATTCGAATCTAACTATCCAAACAAGATAACCACAACCTCGGTATGACTGCAATCTCCTACCTAATGATAAAGTTAGTCTGAGACTCTCTCACAGGAACACCCACGTAAAGTAACATTGCTTGCATTTTTGCGTTTTGTTCGGTCAGTGAAAACGTCGGAAGCCCACCTCACCTCCCTTCACCCCTCCTTCCTCCCCTTTCTCCCCAAATACAGGCTAGCAATGCACTTGCGACTCCTCTGGTGTTGCTGATGTCTATGGACGGTGGTGGTCATTTAACATCAATTGACCCACCTGTTCATTTGCCTCCCAAGATATAAAAAAAACTCACTCAATAGTAAACGTAGTCTAAGACGGTATATACAGTAAAGCTACAGAGGAACTGGCTATCAATACATAATGCCTCCTAAGCATGCAATAGTTTCAATACTATGTTTCTCTTTACCAAATAACTGGTGATGTCTGAACACTCTAGCACTGAACCACCATCGCTTCATTAAAGTTTTGTTTCTTCTTTATTTCAGGTGATGTCAGAATGGCTGCAAAAAGAAGCTCTCTCGGGAACAAACTCTTCGTTACCAGCGACAGAGGATCCAAAAGTGGCATCGATATGGTCCGTAGCGGTCGCTATCTACTGCGTCGGTGGGATGATAGGTGGTGTGATTACAGGAGTGGTTGCTGACAGGTGAGTTAATAATGGTCTTTCCTAGGAAGGTGATCTGTATAGACCTACATGTGCTCATAATTGAAATAATAGAAGTCGAACTGCAAACGATAGAACACCGACGTAGAGTTACGTGTCTTTCGGCTTCACTTTGGGGAATGTGCACATGATTTGCACCATCTAATTCCACCATCCATTATTCGTAGTTAATGTACTATGTATCTGCACAAAGCGCTATGTATCTTCTTTTATTATGCGAACCACACAGGAATGGAACGTGCTACCTACGTCTGTTTTCCCAAAAGCTTGCAATATTCTGCAAAAGAAGACTGAAGAAGTTTTTACTGAGCGGAACACGCTGCATCCTAGGCCTCGTCCTAACTTTTCATCAGGTGTGAGATCAAGCAAGCATCATCCAGTATAATGTTAAAAAATTAGTGATAGCTGATAGGTGAGGTGACTATGACCGTACCCAGAAAGGTGATATGTGAAGACCTACGTGAGGTCATTGTTAAAATACTAGTGGTGCTGATAGATGAGTTATCTGTGGCCGTATCCAGAATCAAAATATCTTTATTCAGTTTAGGGCCTAAGAAGGTACTTATGAATGTCAAAAGTACCACCGGTTCGGAAAACAACCCAGTCATCGAGAAGAACATGCAAGAAATCCGATCAGGTACATCTTTTTCACATATTAGTACCTCTCCAATATACAATTGTTTTAAGTGGATGCACAGAGAGGAGTAAATTTCAGACACCACCATCGTTCACATGTCGTTATAGGTATGCGAAGAGAAATAAAATATCTAACTCTATGTATAATTGTAAACTCTTTGGAAGTTAATTTACGATTTTTACCTTTACTGCCCTTTGGCGTTGGCTTTGGATAAGTCTTTAGGGCACTTTTAATAATTCATCTATACTATAATAAAACTGTAACAAGTCGAAATCTGTACATTAAATATTTTTTGAAAATGTTAATCAGGGTAGACTATGTTATCGATATAGAAGCCAAAAATAATCTTTTTACAATTTTTGTCTGTCTGTCTGTCTGTCTGTCCCTATGCACACGCATCACTCTGAAAGTACTGAACCAATCTTGACGAAACTTGACATAGTGATACCTAATATAACGAGATTACATCAAATGTACTTTTTATCCCATAAAACGCGAAGAGTTTTCCAGGATTTAGGATTAAAGTCTAGAATCTAAGCCCGTATTGCTCTGAAAGGACTAAGCCATTTTTAACGAAATTTAACACAGTGATAACTGATATTACAAGGCTACATCCAGGATACTTTTTGTCCCATAAAACGCAAGGGGTTCTCCAGGATAACGAAAAACAAAAATTTGTAATTAACGTAACTAGACTTTTTTGCGACACCTTAGTACAAGAGCCGGCAACGTTGAAAGAACAAGAAAGTTAGAATACCTGGTTCTTTAATATATCAATATATATTTTTTGTATCATAGGAGGCAAACGAACAGGTGGGTCACGTGATGTTAAGTGACCACCACCCTCTATACACACTAGCAACACCGGGGTGTCGTAAATGCGTTGCCAACCTGTATATTGGGGGAGGGTAAGGGAAGGCTAAGGAGAAAAGGAGAAGACAGGTGAGCTTCCGGCGCTCTTACTGACCAAACGAAACACTACGATGCAAGCACTGTTATTTCACGTCGGTTTTCTGTGAGAGGTTGGTATTAGCCCGAAAGGACACTTGGTAGCCGGTTAACGTTGTATTTTTAATGCGCATTTTGATTTATGAATAGGTTTAGGAACATTTTTTTTCAGTAACTTTTAAACACAATTAAAAGCATGAATTTATCACAGTCAGACATATTTTTCTATAAACAATCATATATATACCCGCTGATATATTTAATAAATAAAAATGATAAATTTCAAACCAATTATTTTTTTTAGCAAAGAACAAATTTCATTTTATTAAACATTATTGATATTAAGATTTCAATATATACAATGAAACAACAATAAACGTAAATGTATGATTTGGGATTGACGCCATCTCAAATATATGCGTCAATTATCAGGCTATACGAAACCGAAATACCTTGGGCCGGCGAGGTGAAATATCTCGGCGTCACTTTAGATAAACACTTAAATTTCGATTCACACACATATAGAGTGCGAAACAAAGCCGTTATGGTCTTGGGTCGTTTGCTTTGTCATAAGAGTAAAATATCCCCCAGACATAAACTCACTTTATATAAAACTTGCATCCGTCCGATTATGACGTACAGTTGTTCGGTCTTTGCACATGCGCAAAATCGTATTCAAAAGTTGCAGGTTCTCCAGAACCGAGCCCTACGTAAAATCACAGGTGCCCCATGATACGTCCGGAATAAGGATCTCCACGAGGACCTGGAGATGCCTTCTGTCTGGGCGTATATAAAATCACTCACACGTAGTTATTTGGAATAAGCCGCGAATCATCCCAGCCCTTTAGTGGTATCCGCCGCGAACTATGAACCCGTACCCAACGCTGCGCAGTATAGAAGACGACCGCGACACATTTTACCGACCCTCCTGATTCAATCACATCAGCTAAAGATCAGTACCAGCCTATCTCTTCAAACAAAGCGTGTTCACGTCCACGCCCGCATAACCACAGATCATGCCGCCGTGGTCTGGGGATAAATTTCGCTCCCGCACACCAGATTAGGCCCCGCTCGGCAACGGCTGAAACCTAAGTCCATTCCCTCGGCGGGGAGCCCTTGAGTACTCTGCTCACGCGATACATTGCCACAAAACTTTACATCAATGCTACAACATCACACACATCACCTATACACACGTGCACGCCTACACGCTTACACGCTGTTTTTCTTTTTCAGAGAAATAGACGACAAAGAGTTCTACCCTTATTTTTCTTCATCCTATCCTATCTTATATAGTTAAGAGAATTTTCTCCGATACAATATACATACAGGAGTTGTTGAGGCACACATGCCCGGTACACATGCATGTTTCAATAACTTATATACGTATATCTAGATAGATTAGCTTAGGTTAGCTCAGATAGGTCGCGATTTTTGCACAAAACAGGCAACAGCCCAAGCCGAGGTGTGCCGTGCACACTTGAGTTGGTCGCCCAAACATCCCAAGTCGGTTGAGTGCTTTCAGCGCTCGCCTCAATAGTTCGATGAAGCTGTAAAGACCTTTCCAGGTCAACAGCGTATACATTTCGAAAAAAAAATGCGTCGATAACATACGCTACCACAATTATTGCTATCTTTATCGTACAGCCAGTAGTACTGCACTAAATTATACCTATAGCTATATTCTATACACATATTATTTTTATAGCATTAAATCGGTCTAAATATTGAGTTAATAACTGAATTTGTGTGAAAGATGAAACTTGTACTTATTTATATCTAAATATAATAATAATAAAATTACTGCTATTCTAGCATGGATTAAGATTACTTTTATTTTTATTTCCAAAAAATAGCATCAAGTACATTACTGTCAATACCATTTTAATAACGTTTCAAAGTTAGTGAAAAATACATCCTAAATTTTAAAAATCAATATTTTTGTCTGTAAAGGTACGATATACACAAATAAACGCAACTCTTACCGGCAGCCAGATAGCCCGTTGTTCGGATCAATATAATATATAAAACTGGCTTAATTGATTCTTTCCGGTATGACCTCTACCTATGTAGGTATTTTCGCCAATATCAAGTGTGACAAATACACGATATAAATTTAATGCCAAATATTTAGTGTAACAACTTAGAATAATCTATAATAGAAACATATCAACATGGATAAATTACCAAAAGGTGATAGGTACTATGTTGTGAGTGGTACAGAGATTATTTATAAAAATAAATTGGAAGTATATTTAAAATACGTTTTCGAAACAGTTTATAACTCTTAGACAATAGTTTCAAGCAAGTGACAGTTGACGACGCTTCGGCGCGATGTCAGACGCTTCGATACCGTGTTCATATATTTTTCTTTAATACAATGGAGTATAAAAAGGTTTTTATACAAGTTGAGAATAGTTATGATAAAGTAAGTGGTATAGATGTTTATTTAGTTTTATGTAGGTTAGTTTTTATCTTAATTGATCCTGGTAGATGTTTTTTTTCTTAGTGAATCCGTGGATAGTTTGGATTAACAATTGGAAACGGTAGTTGTGGCTGTAATCGGGTATCAGTTTTATTCAATTTTTTCGTGTTTAAAAATACAATGGAAACCAGTGATAACCAATTTGGTGCAGACGAAGTTGCACGGGTCAGCTAGTTAATAAATATTATTGCTTATTTTTATTTGTCTGCAAATATATCTCAGCTTTTAGTATCGCACCTAACTGGAGTAATAAAAATTAATCATAACCTTTTAAAAGTTACTTTTTCGTTATATCCTCGTGTTTCGTATCACATAAGGTCCGAGAATAATCATTATTTAATTTTACATTCATGTTAGTTCTGACATTTGTAACAGTTCTATCGTCGGCACTTTTTTTATATCATTACATAGTATAAAACAAAGTCCTCTGCCACTTCTGTCTGTCTGTCTGTTCGTGATAAACTCAAAAAGTACTGAACGGATTTTTATGCGGCGTTCATCATTCGGGGCAGTTATTCATAAGGAAAGTTTAGATGTATCATTTATCATTTTTTTTTTGTTTTTTATTATCAGGGCGAGACAACGTCCGCCGCTATAATATGTTTGTTTTTTTTTTCAGATTTGGCAGAAAATGTGGACTTTTATTGAACAATATATTGGTTTTTGTCGCAACAGTACTCGAGGTGTCGTCTAAATTTGCGAAATCCGCCGAGATGCTCATACTTGGCAGGTAATTTACTTATTTAATTCACACTTAAATAAAATAAAGGACTGGATTTCCAGAACGCCTATACTATAGTATAAAACGATAAAAAATAAAAGCGTATACCATAAAACGCCTAGCACACGAAAGCGTGGTTAACTCACCGTCAACCTGAAAGAAAAAGCGCCACACAGGCCTACAACACAAGTGAACTTGTGCTTCAATTTACAGCATACGGAAGTGTGGTTAACTCACCGTCGACTTGTGCTTCAATTTACATTATCAAACAATAGCTTTGTTGACAACATGGTGTTTTTTAAAAGGGAGACCTACTATTTCGAATTTAATTTTATTTCGTGATTTCATAGCTCACCATTATCAACACTGACTTCAGCAAAGCATTTGACAGGATTGATCATTAAATCATACACCTTAAACCAAAGATGATGGGAATGGAAATGTAATTTGTTCAGATGGTTTCCATGTTATGTTGGTAATAGATGCAAAATTGTAGTTATAAATGGTTACACATCCATTCTGATGCAGATTCTGTCAAGAATTTCTCAGGGATCTATGTTGGGTCCTCTTTTCTTTGACATTTTCATCAACGATATTTCTCCTCGTTTTATTAATTGTAATATTTTTCTATATTTCGATGACCTTAAAATTTTTTGACCAGTTAAAACCATTTCAGGTGCCGTTTAGATTCAGAATGATTTATATATGTAGTTTTTTTTATATTGTAAGTTTTTCTAAGAGTTTAAAATTAAATAAAATTGTAACTACGGTTCCCTTTGTTGTTTATTAATATTTGTTTTGATATTCTTATTTTATATGTTGAACTAGTTTTTACCCGCAACTTCATTTGCGATATTAAGTTATATATTAGCCTACAGTGGATCGTCTGTAGACATATTTAATAAACTAGCTGTACACGCAGCTCCACAGGCGTTTTTTTTAAATTTATAAAGAAATATTAAATTATGAAACTATGTACAATTATAGAAATGCTCTTTAAAAACTATTGTAAGTACGACACACGCGCTACTGACAGTAACATGTAACGTGTACATTAGATATATAGATACTAACAGTGTAATTAATGAGGATTATCATAACCAACATATTTGGAACAGTAACCAACCATATAACTACCTCAGTGCTCACTTACACTGTACAAATAACTAATGAAAAAATGACTTAAAAATTGATAATGATATAATGTGCCACTATTGTCAATAAGTTTATGGTCTAATATCTTATTAGAAATACCTCTCTTCCATCTTCAAAATTACTAATAATAATTATTATATTAAATTGTAAACAATGAATGTGGTGACGTCTTGAATCTTGCATATATATAAATCAAGTTAAAAATAATTATATACTAAAGGGCGGTAATTGCACACGTGTTTACAGTGAACAACATATTTTCTAAATCTAATATAATATAATCTAATATAATAATCTAAAATAGAATAACCTCAATTACTATTTATAAGGTTCGCTGTCTACCAATGAAAGTCCCGTGAACGTCTGTCTAAGAGTTTTGGAGAAAATTTTGTGAGTGAAAACACGGTTAACAGCAATTATAAACAAAAATCACCTAAATTACGTTTATAAAGTCAGCTATCTTTCAGAGAAAGTCTCGTAAAGATTGGTCTAACCGTTACGGAGATAGCACTGCGGGCGAAACCACGGTTAATAGCTAATATAAACTACAATTGCCTAAATTATTTTTTATAAGGTCAGTTATTTGTCAGTGAAAGTCTCGTGAAGATCAATGTAATCGTTTTGGAGATAATACTGCGGTCGAAACCACTGTTAACAGCTAGTATATACTAAAATTGCTTGAATTATTTTTTATAAAATCAGCTATTTGCTAAAAGTTTCTTGAAGACCGGTTTAATCGTTTTGAAGATAGTAATGCGGGCGAAGCCACAGTTAACAGCTAGTCTAAATTAAAATATACTAAATTACTTATTATGGTATCCGTTATCTGCTAGTGGAATTCCTGTCAAAATCGGTCCAGCCGTTTTGGAGATTACCCGGAACAAACAGACAGACAGACAGACCGACAAAAATTTTAAAAATTGCATTTTTGTTATCAGTATCGTGTATACGTTCATACCCAATCAGTGAAAAAATTTTATTTCGCTGTTACATACAGACACCTTATTTTTATTATATGTATAGATTAATAACGTAGTTCATTTAGGGTAGTTAGGTAATTAATAATATTTATGAAGCAATTATTTATTTTAAATTCATTCTTTTATGATGAAATTAGAATCATTGTGTTCATATTTTACTATATTATATTTACTAGCCTCTGCCCGCGACTTAGTTCGCGTACAGTAGATACACTAACACCAACACTAACACGCAGCAGTTCTCAAAAGGAAAAAACATCCCAATTTTCAAACATTTTCCATCTGTGCTTCGCTACTATTGATCTTAGCTTGATGATATATAGCCTATAGCCATTCTCGACGAATGAGCTATATAACATTGAAAAAATTATTCAAATCGGACTAGTAGTTCCTGAGATTACCTTCTACAACGCCACAACATCACAACGTCACAAACTCACAAACTTTACCTCTTTATAATATTAGTATAGATGAAAGTAGGAGATATAAATAAATCTAGGTACATGTTGTGTATAAAAAAAATATTACAGGTATTTTCTATAATATTTCTTTATACACAACATCTTTGGTCATCTTAGAAATTGATAGTGCTAGCTAGTATAGCCAGACTGGAAGGCGAACTCACACATGAAAACATAACATAAAACTGGCCGCGGGAGCAACGTCTGCTTTATGTCGACCCCTGCAAATGTAAGAATTTTGCCCTGGGATTTATTTATTCATGACCATAAATCATTTAAAGGAAAGTAATTTTTTGAATTGGAAATTTTACAACGTTACAGTATTTAACATTAATGTGCTCGTTATAAGCTCTTAAAAGAACTGGATTATAAAGGAACTACCCAACGATTGTCAAGATCCATGTCATTTAAGTGCATCGAGAATCCAACATTGTCTGGAGAGCGTCTTCTGTAATCTGGATAACCGTCAAAACCTGTCTATGTTTCCGAAAGGGAAGGTATATTGGAAACCGTTTAGTACGTTGTTTATCTTTCATGCACGGCGAATTGTCATTAAAATTTCCACAAGGTTCTTGTATATTTGATTTTACGATTTCATGAAGTTTTGGATCAAGATCTGGATTGGGGATTTCTTCGCAGATAATATTGCCGATTATATCAGAGGAAATGTGATTTATTAAGCATAATAAAATATGGACATGTGAAAGACCGCGTTTTTGGTATTCCACTGAATACATATAACATCGAACTTCTCCAAATATCTTTTTAACTTTGACGCCAAATATCCTGGCGATCATGTGATTTTTTGACCTGGAACAAAATTTTGTGTAACTTCTTCCCATCGAGGATTGCAGGTAAAAGTAGTTTTAATGATCGTAGTAACAATTAACGTCTGCCTGCGTTATATGGTCCGGTGAAGCTGTTAAGACCTTGCTAGGTCAATAACGTAGTCAGTTCGACAAAAAAAAGTCTGCCCGCGTTCGGGTTGCCTACTTGTCGACTACGTACGTCCCACCCCTTACCTCATACACCGCCGTGGCACATGCGTACGTGCGCAGCCCCCTATAGACAGAAGAGTTTCGGCAGTTTCGACAAATATTAGAAACATATAACCTAAATATGTATTATTTTATTGAAATAACTTTAAAAATCAGAGAACTTTAATACTAACTTTGCACCCCCTTTTACCCCCTTAAAGGAAGTATTTCGAAAAAATATTGTACACGTGCTACATGACTTTCAATGAAGAATCTTCATACTGAATTTCATCCCAATAACTTCAAAAATGGCTGAAGGGGCTGGTGGGACCGTGTAAATAGGCCCCACCAGGAATATGCGGTAAAAATAAAATGAATGCGAAAGAGCGGTTGGTGGCCTTGCCTATAAATAAATACAATAACAACAACCCCAAATAAAAAGCGTGGACTAACCTGCAACTCAGCACCCCGTACGGAGCAGCGGCGTCCAAGGCGCAAACTTGGTGTATGCGGGTCCTTTTAGAGATCAAATTTCTCTTCAAGAGCGGGCGGCACAAAGGGCTTCAATGCGTTCACATAAAATTAAGCGGTGCAATAGTGTGGCGGCGCGGCGTAGAAGTATATAGAATGATATAGAATAAGAATGTATATAATGTCAATTTTGATTTATTCTTTTTCTTGTTTCAATTTCTTATTTAAATTTTATTGTTTTTTTTTGTCACAATGACATCCATAAAGTTCTCAATCAATGCGTCTGCATACTCCGTACTAGATCAATGAGATGAAGGCCAGAAACACATCTCATTATCTGGAGCGCAGCTATTAAATTTATTTATAAGGGGCCAACCAATGGCAAATTTTCATACTATTTTTGCACCCCCTTTTATCCCCTCAAGGACTCAATTTCGAAAAAATATTGTACACGTGCTTCATAACTTTCAATGAAGAATCTTCATACTGAATTTTTTCGAATAACTTTTGAAAACGGCAAAGTTTCATACTATCTTTGCAGCCCCATTTACCCCCTTAAGGGATGAATTTGGAAAAAATATTGTACACGTGTTTCATGATTTTTAATAAAGAATCTTCGTACTGAATTTCATTTTAATAACTTCAAAAATGGCAAAGTTTTATACTAACTTTGCACCCCCGTTTTACCCCCTTAGGGGATGAATTTCAAGTTTATAGCCCTCATAGTCTAGGCCTTGCGTTGATATATTAGTCATTAAGTCAGTCAGCTTCTTCTTTTATATATATAGATGTAACTATGAAGTATTGTCTCTTTGAATGCTGCGAGCGACTAACCAATCATTTGTTATAATGGTATGTGTTATAGTGAACACTTATTATAAAGTGGATTATATGACTGTTCACTCCTTCACTCTCTTAATATTAACGTATATACGTATACGTAGTTTATACGTATAACGTATAATAGTAACGTAACGGACGTACGGACATATGTAGTTTAGTAAACTTTCTTCTTTCACAGGCTGGTTACAGGCGTCAATAGCGGTTTGAATGCTGGTTTGGCACCGCTGTACCTCAGTGAAATATCGCCTGTATCACTACGCGGGTCTGTGAGTATATACTCATATATACTGTTTACACGACACGATTTTGTTTAATTTTTTTGAAGTAAAACTTCTTTACAAACGTGTGACTTGGGGAGTAAGTTGGTGAATGCGTGACGACAGCGTTACAAAAACATGTGATCGCGCGAGGCGAACGGTATGTTGAGAGGGAGCTACAAGTCAGTGAAGATAGGAAAAGAGAGAGTAATGTTTCGCATTATCAATGAAAACCCATAATAAATTTAAATATTTATAGAAAATTAATACATGTAACATATACCAGATGAAGGGTTAGACAGACGCAGTATTCTAGGATATGACACTTTATGGTTACATTGAACATGTAAAATAATAATATTAAAACAATTAATAATAAACAACCAAGAAAACCTCAGATAAAGTTTGTTCTATCACTTTCAAATGTATAGCTGCAAACGTGTAAATAAAATAATAAACCTAAGTGTAATTATCGGTGCCAAAATCTACGGTTGGTGCTCCGGATTTAATTACTTTCTATAATAAAACAGGCAATGAAACCTTCTGTTTTGTTCCTGACGTTTCCGCGTTCCCTTTCAACTGAAAGTGAAATCACCCGACGGTCATTGACACTGTGTTTTAACATAGACGCGTAGAGGATTGTGTATAATTTTTGTATTTTTCTAGATAATTAGGTCAAATATTAAGCACATATTTTTTAATAGATTTAGAATAAGAATCGAGTGCAGAGTGTCCTCCAGAAATATTGCTACTATCTAAACATTCACTTGGTATATATACATACATATAGATGGAACTAAATAAGGTTAAAATCAGTCGTGTGATCTAAAGTTCACTCGTTGTTAAGCCTTTACGGATCGAAACTAAGCTTGAGACGCTGCCTAGGAAGGCAGTGGCGGGTATGTGGGAGCGAAGTTAACCGCCCGTCTGCGGTATAGTGATCGCTGGATACTATTTTTTCCAACATCGGATATAGTATTTTTTGTCTTAGTTAGACACGTGAAGACACAAACTATCTGTCGTTACATTTCAAAATGAACTAAATCCAATTTAGCTATATTTAGATGACGTTTATATAAAGTGTTTAATCTAATATATAAAATTCTCGTGTCGCGGTGTTTGTGGTTAAACTCCTCCGAAACGGCTTTCCCGATTCTCATGAAATTTTGTGGGCATATTGGGTAGGTCTGAGAATCGGACATCTATTTTTCATCCTCCTAAATGTTAAGGGTAATCCACCCTTTATTTTTTTTTTCAATTTTAAATATTTTTTTTTATGATACAGCATTAGTAAATACATATAACCCTGAATTTTTAACCCTTTACAATCAACCCCTATTTTACCATCGCGATTTGAAACCGGTAATAACCGGTTTTGTGCAAACGAAGTTGCACGGGCCAGCTAGTTTTTCTATAATTTCCATACACCATAGAATTTTTACTTTCTTTTATGGTCTTCATACTTTACATGTACAAAATTGGAAGATTTTGAAAAATCATGTAAAATATTGGGATCGGCTGAAATTGGTTTTGAATCATTTTGAAAAGCAACGACTTATATATTCTTTTGTTTTTTGCAGATTGGTACAGTGTACCAACTAGTGATCACAATGACGATACTGCTGTCCCAAGTGCTGGGACTGGGTTCAGTGTTGGGCACGGAGAGCGGCTGGCCATGGTTGTTGGCCGTGTGCGTGTTACCGGCGATGTTACAATTCGTAATGTTACCTTTCTGTCCAGAGTCACCGAAATATCTTCTTCTGAATCGCGGTCGAGAACTCCATGCACAAAGAGGTAATGTATTTCAACGATTTATATATTTATTTAATAATGATTCAGTGATCATGTTTAGTTGATAACGTATTCGGATTCAGGTCCGTTCCCTTAATATATATATGAAATAGCTTAGAAAATTACCCGATATGAAATATATATAAGAGTTGTTAAGCATCTGTCTATGCTTGGTACACATATATATGTTTCAATACCTTTTTTTTTATTGAAGCACGACAAAGTGACTGCACTATGCCTGATGGTAAGCATAGTACAATCCAAGAACAGTGGCGACCACCGAGAGTAAGATTATCCATCGTCGGTCGCCGCTGTCATGCCGGCCATAATGACGAAAGTCACCCGGTACTGGATATGCACAGGCTGACCCCGAAACGCGACGCGCAAAAGCGAGTCACTATGACGGGCTTTTTCGCCATGTACATGGTGGTTGCGACCCAGTCGGGTTGTATAACCCTACCACCTCGCTATCGCCATTACCTCGTTCGTTGATCAGCAGGGTGCACCACGTGCAGGTGAGGTTGGCTTGGGTGTCTCAAGTCTTAAGATGTTACTCGACACCCCTTACACCCCATAACCTCATATATGTATGAATTGTTAGCTTAGGTTAGTTCAGATGGGTCACAAATTGCACGTATCAGGCAACAGCACAAGTCGATTTGTGCCGTGCACCCATGAGCTAGTTGTCAAATAAAATCGGCTGAGTGCCTTAAGCGCTTGCCATAGTAGTTCGGTGAAGCTGTTAGGATCTTGCTAGGTCAATAGCGAAGTCAGTTTGAAAAAAAAAAAAGAAAAAGTGTTCGGACACCGAACGTAGGTTCAAATCCTAGTAACTGAATCAAAGTGCGTTGTGAAGGATGACATCTTGACGAAACCAAAGCATGGTGACAGGACTTTTTCGTGCACCTGTTTGTATGTTTAATTTATCATAAGAGGCAAACGAACAGATGGGTCACCTGATGTTAGGTGATCACCACCGTCCATAGACACTTGCAACACCAGAGGAGTCACAAGTGCGTTGCCAGCCTGTGTTTGGGAAGAGGGCGGGACAGGAAGGGATGGAGGAAGGGGAAGGGGAGTGTAGGTGGGTCTCCGGCTCTGTCACTGACCGAACGAAACGCAACAATGCAAGCACTGTTACTTCACATTGGTTTTCTGTGAGAGGGTGGTGCTTCCTCGGACGAGCCGACGCATTTGTGCTGAAAACAATAATAGCTTCAGCTTGGCTCTACCACTACTATTTATTATCTATTACTATATATATTATATTACTATTTATCTATACTAATATTATAAAGCTGAAGAGTTTGTTTGTTTGTTTGTTTGGTTGAACGCGATAATCTCAAGAACTACCGGTCCGATTTGAAAGTTTCTTTTAGTGTTAGATAGCTCATTTATCGAGGATGGCTATAGGCTACATATCATCACGTTAAAACCAACAGGAGTTGAGCAACTAATGAAGAATGTCAAAAAAACGGGCTATTTTTTAAGCTTCCGCTACGTGTTAATGTCAGTATTATATGCGTTGCCATGGTAACGCGATAACATTCTGTCGGAAATATTTTCATGGTTTATTTTGTGTTCCTACTCAAAAAGTTTGTTCTACGTTAGTTTTGTTTTCAACTTTTAATTATACGTGGTACGTTTGTATCGGAAACATTTGTAAAGTTTATTTTGTGTTGCTATTCAAATAGTTTAGTAGTAATAATATTCGTCCAATAAGACTGGCGAAGGAATTGAATCATACTGCCAATTCTGAAGTTGTCAATTTAGGTAATTATTATGTATTCTTTAGCCAGTTTTCTTTTATGTCTAAGTTAATGAAAAGGTATAAGCGCTAAATCCTCTATATAATATTTCGTATATTTATATGTTCTTAATTTTCAAAACCAATTCATTTCACTTACGCACAATAAACAAACATTAAATTACATAAAACGATGCCGATTTAACATAATATAGAGTCAAGCAACACAAAATTATGAATAAAATGTAAAATCCATAGCATGACAGAATTAAATTCCGCCAAAAACTCCTGAAAAAGTTTATTGTACGTTAGTTTTGTTTCCAATTTTTGATTTGTGATATATTACGTATTATAAAAATAAAGTGTGTGTGTGTGTATGTAATATTAAAATAAATACTTTTTGGTGAATACATATATCTGTGGTGCTAAAAATATCAACATTTTTTTTTATTCTGTCGATATGTCAGTTTGTTTATTTGTTCCGAGTAATCTCCAAAACAGCTGAACTTATTTGAACGTTTTTTTTTTCTTAGAAATGATTACGCTATTGACCTAGCAAGGTCTTAACAGCTTCACCGGACTACAAGTAATATTTGAACGGGAATTTTACGGGCAAATAAGTAACTAATTAGCTGTTTTATTTTAAGCTAGCGGGTTCAGCAGACGTTGCCCGCCCTGATAATAAGACAGACTATACCTAAACCTTACCCAAGAATCATTTTATATATTAATGAAAACGACATGAAGATGCGTTTTGTAGTTTTTGATCTTATCGCGAACAGACATATAGACAGACGTGGAACAGGACTTTGTTTTACATAGTAGTGATGAACTGTTATCCGTTACAGTAGATGATGTGCGTATCATACTTACAAATATATTTGAAAGAGTATTATTTGTTATTTACACATCTAATAACAATTTTTAATATTTTTTAACAAATTCAAAAAACGCGTGCGGAGCCGCGGGTAACAGCTAGTATAATATATACACCATAAAATAAACTCACAGTGCTCACTACGTGATGTGTGTAACAGTCGGTCTTACAGCCTTCTGTGAACAAACTTACCTAAAGCGCCATCTGTTCGAGACCAAATAAACTTACAATAATAACAATAATCAACATTGACAATCTAGTTATGCAGCACGGTATAAGGCAGGAAGCCATAGCCATACGAGTCTAAACTAAGATTACGAATTACTAAGGCGGCATAACTAGGTGGTCGTCTGGTCTGCATAAACAGTCAATGAAATAGTGTATTTAGTTTTTAAATTAGTCTTTTAAGAACACTCCTTTGTACCAGATTAGGCCTCCCTCGGTAGCAGCTCAAGTCTAGGTTCGATCCCTCGGCAGGGAGCCCTTGAGTGCGTTACTTGCGCGATACAGTGACACAAAAATTTACATCACTGCTACACTACACGATCACCCCCACACACGTGTACGCCCTACGCGCTTATACATGAAAGTGAAAGGGTTTTATTTTTTTTCCCTCATCGAACTGAAAAACTCTAAATTTCCGATAAAAAATATATGGAGGGGTTGTTGAGGTGTGTATGCTCGGTACACATATGCGTCTCAACAACTCAAACATATATGAATAGTTAGCTAGGTTAGCTAAGTTAGGTCGCGAATTTGCATGTAACAGGCAACAGCCAAGCCGAGGTGTGCCGTGCACGCTTGAGCTAGTTGCCTAAATAAAATCGGCTGAGTGCCTTAAGTGCTCGCCTTAATAGTTCGGTGAAACTTAAGACCTTGCTAGGTGCTAGGTCAATAGCGTAGTCAGTTAGAAAAAAAAAACTCCTTTGTATCAGACAAATTTATAAATTGTGCTTTTTAAAAAGCTGCTCATATACCGAGTTTTGACTATCTTTTCATTCCTTATTGAAAAATATGATATCATTAGTCGAAATATAAATTATCCTGTCTCAAGTTGGACCAAATTATACATAAATGCAACCGTTTTATCAAGATCGGTTGAGTAGTTTTGGAGTTCATCGTCGACAAACAACATAATACTGGATTAATTTTATAATCTATACTAATATTATACCTGGGTGACCGAGCCTAGCTCGGTTCTTAAAAAAACAATAAAACCTAGCAAAATCGATTTATCGTCCCCGAAACCACCTACATACTAAGTTTCACGGAAATAGATGACGTCGTTTCCGAGATCCTGAATATATACAAATATAAAAATATACAAGAATTGCTCGTTTAAAGGTATTAGACTAGCTCTGTTCTTAAAAAAACAATAAAACCTAGCAAAATCGATTTATCGTCCCCAAAACCACCTACATACTAAGTTTCACGGAAATCGCTGACACCGTTTCCGAGATCCTGAATATATACAAATATAAAAATATACAAGAATTGCTCGTTTAAAGGTATTTGATTAGATAAAGAGGTAAAGTTTGTGAGTTTGTAACGTTGTGGGGGGTAATCTCAGGAACTACTGGTCCGATTTGAAATATTCTTTCAATGTTATATACCTCATTTATCGAGGATGGTTACCTAAGACCAATATGAGCGGAGCACCAACGAAGAATGTTTAAAAATCGGTTTTTTTTTTCTCTTGGGATCTTCCGCTGCGTATTAGCGTTAGCCCAACGTATCTATCCCACGCGAACGAAGTGAATAATAGTGAATAATAAGCCTTAACAATCACATTTAACCAATCTAAATACTTTCAGCATTGAATTGGCTACGAGGTGACGGTGTCGCCGTACACGGGGAGATGGAAGAGATGCACCAGGTAAAAACTATTCGTAACTTTTTTTTCAAAATGTCTACGCTATTGACCCAGCAAGGTCTTAACAGCTTCACCGGACTACAGTATTCGTAACAAAAACCGGTAACTCATCGGTAATGTTGAATTAGAAAACCGGTTATATTTTCGTACAATTACGTATATACGAATTAATTGACATATTTTTATAAAAACCGGTATTTTTGTCAGTTTCTTTTAATTTACTTTTATAACTTAGTTCGTGACTATTTGTAGCGCTAGAAATAAATAAAGTTTTTTTTTTAATTTCATATTTTTGACCACAATCTCACCTGATGTAGTAATAACGTAAGACCTAGAGAAACTGCTTCTCAGTTGCGTGTGACGGAACACGCCAACAGTTGTTTGATGACAGATTTTCAGCTAGAGTCTAGTAGGTGGTAGAGCCACGCTTAAATTATTACTGATTTCATCATGAATGGATCGGCTCGTCCGGGGTAGAACCACTCGACCCACAGAAACGTCCATGTGAAGTAACAGTACTTACATTGCGGTCAGTGAGAACACCGGAGGCCGACCTTTCCTCATTTTTCCCCCTCTTCCCTTCCTCTCCTCCGTCTCCATCACCCAACACAGGCTGACAAAACACTTGCGACTCCCCTGTTGTTAAAAGTGTCTATAGACGGTAGTGATCACTTAACATCAGGTGACTCACCTGTTCATTTGCTTCCTCATCATCATCATTACCCTTATCCCACCTAAGAAGGGTCGGCACAACATGTTTTCTTTTTTCACTCTCTCCTATCAAATGTCATCTCAGTATCCACACCTCTTACACACATATCATTTTTTACACAATCCATCCACACCTTTTTCGGTCTTCCTCTACTCGTATATCCATTCATCAGATGGTGGTGAAGTCAACACTTTTCAAGTTATATAGTTTTCATCTCTCCTCATGACATGCCCATACCATGCTAACCTATCACTTCTCACCTTCTCTGTCACTGGTGCTATTTTCAATTTTCTATTTTCCTATGATATAAAAAAAAATCGTGTTCTTATATATACAGGAAGCGGAGAAAAACAAAATCAGCAAGAAAGTGACTCTCCGGGAGCTATTGAGCAATCGTCAACTCCGTCAGCCGCTCATTATAGCAATAATAGTGATGATTGCACAGCAGTTGTCGGGAATAAACGTCGTTATATTCTTCTCGACTGATATATTCGGGAAAGTTAATTTAACTGCGACACAATCTCAATTTGCAACGCTCGGTAAGTACAGTTGCTGCTTATTCCATTGTTTTGTTCACGACATGTTAAAAAGTAGCTGTGCCCGCGACTTTATCCGCGTGAAACTTTATGTTATCTGCGATTAATACAGTCATATGAATATTTTTTTTCTCGTACTGACTACGCTATTGACCTAGCAAGGTCTTAACAGCTTCACCGGACTACTAAGGCGAGCGCTTAAGGCACTAAGCCTGCTGTTTTTTGATATGAAACATCTATAGGCGAAGGTAAACCTGATTGTTGGCATGGCGCGACGTGGCGACGCATAACACGAACTTTCCATTATTAACTTTATATATTAATAAACATAAGATCCAAATTGTTTTGTCCGCCACTCGTTCTACTAGTGTTACATGGCACGCGCCGACGACCTAGCCCCCTTTAAATGCCGCTAAAAACACCGCGCCAGCGCCAAGTTAAATTTTTGTATTTAATAAAAATGAATATTTATGTAATAAAATAAATAAACAGTCATTATTTTATGGAACACATTTGTAACGCTTTATCTTTTCATTATTCCATAGCTGATTCCTGTTGTAATTTGTCACTTTATGCATATAACTTATACAAAACAATTTCGATGTTTCACATCTGCCAGGTGTCCAGAGATGGCGCAATTTTTTGTAATAAAAATTGATGTCTACAGAATAAGCAGTGAAGAGGAATGTTCGTTAAATTTTGCAGCTACAATACTCCTTTTTTATTAACGTGGGTAAATCCCTTATGGATACCCACCCTCCCGGGGGAGAGGGTGGGTTATGTCCGGCTCGCACGGACCATAACCCCACGGTGTACCGTCAGACCGTAATTGTTGGGGCGGCAAGGAATCGTACTTGCTACTCAACCTTGTAGAGCCGCCCCAACGGTCCGCCCGGCGGAAGGTGGCCGCCGGGCTCCTACCTATAGAGAGGCAGACTGGGTACACACCAGCTGCCTCCCCTCGTCCGCCGGACCTGTGCAATGAGGAGACGAGTCTCCCGGCCCATCCCCTCAGGTCCAGCTACAGTGGCAGGAGGAACACTCCTGTAATGATAGAAAACAAATTTGAATCACAATGATTGTTGCAATGAATATTATGGCTTCAAATTACTTTCTTTTACAGGTATGGGTGCTATGAACGTTGTTATGACAATCATAAGTCTTCTGCTCGTCGAAATAGCTGGTAGAAAGACGTTACTTCTGACAGGATTCTCTGGAATGTTCGTTACCACCGTCGCACTCTGCGTTGCCAATTCATACGTGAGTTTTGGATATTTATTTACCTAACTTTTTTACAGATTTTCAGATAAATTGAAATGACAATATTAAACTAAACATTTTGGATTGAATGATGGATAGATTTCCGGACTGGAATAATCTCTGTTTTACTTTGTTTTTTTTTTTTTTTTTAATTTTGTTGCTGTCGCTCGGAGATCATTTGTAATTAGCGATATGATGGGAGAGAGGGATGATCGTAATTTGATACGATTCACTACTCACTCCTTTGACATGTTGCATGAGCATTATACCGTGCGACTGTTTAGATGCCAGCGATATTTTTACGAGATAATCAATAGTCGATTCTCGTTCTAAATCAATTAGAAAAATAGGTGTTTAATATTTGACTAAATTATCTCGAGAAATGCATAACTGATATATACTCAACATCAGCTGATTTACGCAAAAATGAACTGGTGTAATAAATGGATAACTTTCGCGAAGTCCAGCTCGTCTCCCCGCTTCCCATTGTTTGATCGTGCGGCGTTCCCACGATAAACAGTTACGTAATGATTAACCTTGAAAAATGATTAACCTTGAAAAAGGGCCCCTTTAAAGTTGTTCATTGAAGCTAAGCCTGATTGGTGAATAAATATATCTGTGATGATACAAATATCATCATTTTTTTTTTAATTCTGTCGAATTTTTTATTTGTTTCGGGTAATATCCGAAACAGATGGACCTATTTGAACAGTTTTTTTTCTTAGAAATGACTACTCTATTGATCTAGCAAGGTCTTAACAGCTTCACCGGACTACGAGTAATATTTGAACAAGAATGTTACGGGCAAATAAGTAACTAATTAGCAGTTTTATTTTAAGCTAGCGGGTTCAGTAGACGTTGCCCGCCCTGATAATAAGACAAACTATACCTAAACCTTGCCCAAGAATCATTTTATATATTAGTGAAAACGACATGAAGATGCGTTCTGTAGTTTTTGATCTTATCGCGAACAGACATATAGACAGACGTGGAACGTTTTACACTAAGTAGTGATGAAATGTTATCTGTACATTCGTCTGTGTGAAATTAATCAAAAATATGTTCACTGTCACGTCACACGTGTGACGTGCGCTGTACTGGACTCCAAGAATAAATATAATTGAAAGTCATATGTTTATATGTGATTTAAATTATAGCAAACTATAACTTAATTATATCGACACTATGGACATATTACATCTATATAATAAAATATTTAACACATGTTGTTTGATAATGTTTGGCTTAATGTTTTCATTACTTTCTTATATAGTGTAAGTGAGCACTGAGGGTGATATATAGCAGTTTAAAGTTCCAGTTATCTGGCTGATGATAAATCCTATCCCATTCGATACACTATTAGTATTTACATATATAATGTACACGTTACCTGTTACAGTAGATGACGTGCGTGTGATACTTACAAATATTTTTGAAAGAGTATTATAGCAATTTACACTAGATGTGTGATCACAGTTTTAAATTTATTTAATATATTAAAAAAACGCGTGCGAAGCCGCGGGTAACAGCTAGTTTGTATATATTCAGGATCTCGGAAACTGCGTCATCTATTTCCGTGAAACTTAGTATGTAGATAGTTTCGGGGACGATATATCGATCTAGCTAGATTTTATTCATAAAAAACTCTTTTAACTGAGTTTTCAAGTAATGAAAAAATATAGCTAGAATATAAAGGTAAATTTCGCCGTCGCTGTCAAAGAAAAATATCTCAGATGGAAATCGGTTGCTTCGAAAATCCGTGTAGCTCCAGTTCGAATCTGAGTGACAGCAGAAGAGATATATGTATTTTTTAATTTTTTTTTGTACAAAAAAATGTTTATTTCATAAGGCAAACCTAACAGTTTATTTTAATTTAAAAATGTTTTTATAGAACCGAGCTAAGCTTGGTCGCCCAGGTACTGAAAGATTCACTGCTAATGGTGTAGCTCTTATGACCCAATCAAGTACCGCCGCGTTTGGTTACTGGATATAAACCAACTGGTTACGAAACGCAATGTATTAGGTGTACCTAAACCTGTCATTAAAACATACGCTACACGTGTGTGGTTGCCGCTATCCAGCCATACATGAGTGTCCCTGGCACCACAAGATTTTTCGAATCTTCTTTTTTCTATAAATCCTTCTGTATCTTAAAACGTCTATCATTTTACCTGTTCTGTCGTCCTATTATCAGATCACTGAAGAGACGTCAAATTTGTCAGGAAAATACATGATCTCTAAACAAACAGAAAAATACAAACGCTCTATATTAACAGGAAAACTCATGAGTATTTTTTTACAGACTGAATATGTTTGGGTCTCGTATGCCTGCATAATATTAGTCATCCTCTTCGTGGTGATGTTTGCTGTAGGACCTGGCTCCATACCCTGGTTCCTGGTGACTGGTAAGTAAAAGTATTATCAAATGAAATAGAGCTAATTTTTTTTTTGGGAATAACTTATTCCTAGACTTCTAATATGTCAACCATAGAACTCTAGTTCTCAAGTGATTTTGAACAGTCTAGAGTTTTTATTGATAGCCCTAAGTATTCTGGAATTACAATGATTTACTCTTATTTTTTATTTTAATTCATATATAAAGTAAATGACAGGAAATAAATATGGTATAATCAAGAATTAAATATTAAATTTTTATTTAAGAAAAAGATAGCTGTTTATACAAAAGACATCTATATTTAATAAATACAAAAATTTTAAATCCTATAGCGTGGCGATGCTTGCTGTGGCGACGCATCGCCACGCCAACAACCGGTCTGATCCGCCGTTATAGATGTGTATAGTGAGGATAGTTTTCAAATGATTACAGAATTGTTCAACCAATCTTCGCGTCCCGCTGCGTCCTCTGTTGCTGTGACTGTTAACTGGACCGCTAACTTCCTCGTCGGACTCAGTTTCCTTCCGCTATCAGTAAGGCATCATTTGTATTCAGACTCTGTATTTATTCTAAAATATTACTACCGCGTCTACGTCCTCGTGGAACCTTACAAAGCAGTGTGTAATAAAGTCGTCTGAATTAATTGATTTCTGATGATCTTGATTTGTTTATAAACGATTTATTGACAAAATCAAAAATACTTTAAAAGTTTTACTTTAATCGGATGTGACGGTTATACGCACTCATTTTATTTTTGGCGATCATTCATCTAGATTATTACTGCCATTGTGTAGAAGGTAACACAGTTATTACAAGTGTCTTCTTCTCCTTCTATTTTATTTTTGGCAACCAGTCTTCTATTTAGTAGACTATTACTGCCATTGCCAAGTGAGTAACGATATTACAAGTGTCTTGATATAATTACAATTAACTAATAAGATGGTGTCCGATCCACTTCACTTGTGCACAATAACCAATTTATATTACGTAAAGCACCACCAACATTACACAATATAGAGCCAAATAACACAAGATTATGGATAAAATATAAAGACCGCTACATGACATTCCAAGATCCCGCCAAAAACTCCTCACAAGTGACTTATGATTATTTCAGTGTTCTGTCAAAATGGTGGTTGCTACCTTGTTAGAACTTTCCAGAGTTTTTGTGTGTAGTAAAATGTTCGAGAGCGGGGTCGGTTGGCTCTCTGTCACCTGATATTGCGAAACAGTCATGCTTGCAAAATAGGCGGCGGAGAAGGAGAGGGAGCGGACTACTAGGCCCCCTCCCACGGTCGACGAGCCACACGGCGGCGATGGGTAGGGGATGACCTCCGGCCGCCATAAATGGGGCCTGGGGGCTATGGACACAGGCATATCCGTCGCCCTGACAGTTTAAACTGCACAGGCCCATGTGATGTAGGCGCATTGTGCCTATGCGACTCCCACAGTTCCTCAGTGAGGATCTAACAGCCACTCCCTCTTTATGGGGTGTACTATCTTTGACCCCTCAGGTCTCTGTCGGGGGAGCAGACGCAGTACCAGTCGCCAGTCCCTGATCACCCGCCAACAAGGTGTATGAAGGCACCATGGGGTTTTATCCCCCCATGTTAAAAAGGAAGTTTTTGTGTCATCTTCAAATTCATGCTCCGTGTTATTTTCAGTGTCATTTACCCATTCATTTTACTCGTGCGATATAACCGAACTATATTACGTAAAATATCTTAAATATCACATATTACAATTAATCAAACAACGCAAGATTATGAATATAATAGGTACATGACAGACCAAAATCCCGCCAAAAACTTATTGAATATTAATTATTTAATTTTATTGTTTCATTTCAGTTCGCTCTCGGCTCGAATGTGTTCATAATATTCGCAGTTCTCCAATTCCTGTTCATTATTTTCATCCACTTCAAAGTTCCAGAGACAAAGAACAAGACTATCGAAGAAATAACAGCCATGTTCAGGCAGCAGATGTGATTCAACGCAAATATGAACTTTAAAAAAAAATGTAGTTAGGTATATAAAAATACTAGCTGTGCTCGCGACTCCTTCCACGTGGAACCGAACGTAAAAACAAATAGCGACAAAAAAAGATATGAATGTATTAAGTCTTACTTATCTACTTTTCTCTTGTACTTCAATCGTGTCGTCATTAAAATTACAATAACTTTTGATAGAGTGAACCGATTTTAATGAAACCAAGAGTAAATGTTACTCGAGTATATGCTTTATTAAGTTTAATGCAATACTTGAGCAATTATGCGGGTTCATACAAACAGACAGACATATCTAAAAATTATTGAAACGTATTTATTTATTTATTCCGAGACAACTGCATCATTCTTTTTACAAAAATTTAAAAAGTTGACATGTTAGATTTGGATTCTTATTTATATGACGTATAGATTTTAGTAATATTATGTTAGCATAACGCTTATAATTTAATAAATCACACTGTTGTTTTTTTATATAATATTATACCATAGTTCTCCCTTTTTTTATTTTTGGCTATAAATCTTTCAGATTACTACTGCCATTGTCGCGTAGTCAATAATATTACAAACGTCGTACGAACTTTTCAATATCAAGCTTCGTGTGAATCAATATTCTAACAAGATGGTGGATCCCTTGTTAGAACCTTCCTGGGAGTTTTTGTGGCATTTCAGAATTTCATGTTCCGTGGTATTATTTTGCATTCACTTCACTTATGCACATAAACTAACTATATTACGTAAAACACCACCAAATGTACAAAATGTAGAGTCAAATAACACAATATTGTGAATAAAATATAAAATCCACTACATGACAGACTAAAATCCCGCCAAAAACTCAACTCTAGTTCTCTTTATAAACTGTTTATTGTTTTTCTTGTTTTGACACCGCAGGAGCATTTGCCAGTGTCAATATTTTGTAAACTGATGTCAGTTATTATGCTATTGGTTATTTTTCTGTTTTGTATTGTATTGCAATTTGTAACAAATATACATTCTTACAAATAATATGAAAGCTTATGAATTATTGTGAAACTCTTTAACAGGAATTAGTGGGTAAAGATTTTTTTAAACGCATTTCGTTTTTAATTATACGCTAAAATAAAAACTTACTGAAAGTTAAATTTTTACGAAGTGTTACCGTGTTAATGCTCAATTGTACGAAAATTGTGAGCATTTGTCAATTTTGTAAAGTTTTTTTTTCGGCAACCAATCTTCTACTACTATAGCCATGTAGGTAACAATATTACAAGAGTTTTCCGATAGTTTTAACATTATAACAAGATGGTAGCCCCCTTGTAACCTTGTAACTTTCAAGGAAATTTTTGTGGCATCTAAGAATATGCTCCGTGGTATTATTTCGCATCCAATTCAGTTATACATAATAATGGAAATATACAACGAAAAAGCCACCAATATTGCAAAATATAGAGTCCAATAATACGAGATTATGAACAAAACATTAAATCCCCTACATGACAGATAGAAGATCTCGCCAAGAACTTCTCATAATAAGGTTATGAGTAATTAAATCAAGTAAATTCGGTTTTTAACCATAAATCTTACATTCCATTTGAATTGTGACAAATAACTATGACTTGTTAATTATCAATTCGTTTAATTGTTCATTTGCTCATTCGATGGATGTATTATTAAGCAAGTTTATATAAAGATCTTTTGACATTTATTTTAAATTTAATTTACATATATGTATATATTTCATTTTAAATACAATGATTAAATCATGTTTGTTATTGACGCGATAACGTCTTATAAATTGATGAGCGCCGGCTGCGTGCACGAAAGAGCATGTGAGTCATTGGCACGTTCCGCTTGAGCCGAGCGTGTGAGCGTGAGCGCGGAACAAGCTATAGAGAGGCGCGATCATCCTAAGCGTTCGACTTGAGACCCTTCTACCTATATATGGAGTAATTTAATTCAATATATAGAAGTATGCAATTTCTCACCAATGTTTTCGTATGACGTTATCGCGTAAAATTATCATTCGCAACTCGACTTTACAGACAATTTATTTTATTTATAATTTAATTCTAATGAATGAACGGAGACCTTCATTTGAATCAGTCTAAACTTAATATAAGTGATTTAAACGTATTTATTTTTTCTAAAATATTTATGAAATAAATTATAATTATTTGATCGTGATTTGTTATTATTTGATAACTAGTTAACCCACACAGCTTGCTCTGCGCCAAATTGGTTACTACCGGTTTCTATTGTACTAATAAGTACGGATAATTAAAAAAAAACCAGAACCCGATTACAGCTACACCTACCAGGTCCTGTTGACATAAAATTCAAAATCTATTTGTACAAATTTGCATAGATTATGTATGATATAAACTGAGGAGACTTTTGCCCTCTATTGTATATTAGTTTATTAATCTACGCAAAAGCTATAGACTAACATTTAAAGGTTTTCCTTCATATGGTTTGTATGCGTAACTCAAACTCAGTAAACTAGAATAAAATTTTAACAAACCTTTGTGGTAATCCGTTCATGTAAAATATGAAAAGTATAAAAAAAAAAACAAATAAAAACCTAATGACCGGCAAAATTTGAATTTAGCTCTCGGTGTCTGGAAATCTTTAAAAACAAACATGTTATATGAACGTTTTAATTTGATTCTTCTCCCCACCAACATTTTATGCAGACGCAGTACGCGCAAAGAAAACAATATAATTCGTAATTCCTCTTTTAATTAATCCTAATTACACAGCTAACAAATTGAAAAAACCTTTTTATTCTATCTTTCTCCCAACTAGCTGCTTACGAAAACGCAGGGCAGACAAAGAAAAAAAAAAGATTTGTTACCATTGTCACTACTAACTACAAATTTTTTTTCGTTGCAATGCAATGCAATGCAATGTGTTAGCAAAGAAATTAGTAGTATTAAATAAGGAATAAAAAAATATGCATTATTTTGTTTGCATATCCTAAGTACGAAGCTGGTGGATAGGAGGGTAGAAAGAAAAAAAAATCGTTCAATATATTAGCAGAGAAATTGGAGTAATTAGAAGAGGAATTATAAATGATTTTTTTTTGCTGTATACACACCATGACAGTTTAAAAAGTGACAACCTTCAATCGTGTGATAGTTCATGGTCATATTTAACATTTAAAAGATATATAATCTATCAAAACAAATACTAATAAGCAACAAAGAGAACCTTAGTGAAAGTTTGTTCTAAGGTTCTCAAAATTATGGGTACAAATTGAAATAAACCTAGGTTGAATGACCGGTGACAAAATCTGCGAGTGGCGTCCCGGAGTTTATAACCTGCAATAATAAAACGGACAATAAACCCTTTTGTTTGTTCAAATTTTCCAAAATTATCCTTTATTAGTTGTATGGCTTCACTTTCATCTCACTTTTATTACACCTGACCACAGTATAAATATGAGACAGTACGGAAACTACAACGAAAACGGCACACTGACTTAAACACGCACATCGACGAGAGGTTTTGAAAGGAATTATATGGCCAGCACCGGGAGGTTCGCTTAGGGATTGTATCGATACGCATGTTTGAGTGTGCCGGTGCGAGCGTTTATAGGGAGTTTCCAAACTGTTTGTTATGTGACCTGTGGTGTCGGTGGTAGAGTGTCGGTTCAAGATAGACAGGTAGAGGATTGACTATAATTTTTGTATGTTCTAGATCAGTGTTTTTCAAAGCGTGGGTCGCGACCTCTGGAGGGGTGAAGTTCTATAACGGAGTTACAAAAGTAGTTGTAGATATTTACGATTTATTCGATACTATTACGTATTTATCCGAACCTTAATTATGAAAATGAACACATTTTGGGGTGTAAGGGGTGTCGAATAACATCATAAGACTTGAGATACCCAAGCCAACCTCACCTGCACGTGGTGCACCCTGCTGAATAACGAACGAGGCAATGGCGCAAGCGGGGTGGTACGGTTTTACAGCCCGACTGGGTCGCAACCACCATGTATATGGCGAAAAAGCCCGTAATAGTGATTCGCTTCTACGGGTCGCGTTTCAGGATCAGCCTGTGCATATCCAGCTTATTACAGGCCGGTATGATAGTGGCGACCGGCGATGTACAGTGTCTCAATCGGTGATCGCTATTATCTTTGGACTGTACTGTGCTTATCATCAGGCGTAGTGCAGTCACTTTGCCGTGCTACAATAAAAAAAAAATGTTAAAATGAATATTTGTTGCAAAAATACATGAATCAGGTAGGGGAGTCGTGTATAGGGGGGTCACGGGTAGAGGGGCGGCGGGTAGGGAGGTCGCGAAATATTTCTTCATACTAAAGTGGTCATGTCAAGAAAAAGTTTGAAAACACTATTCTAGATAATTAGGTCAAATATTAAACACCTATTTTTTTAAATTTAGAATGAGTATCGAGTACTGAGTATCCTGTAAAAATTTTGCTATCAAGTAGCCAGTCACCCATTATAGATTATAATACTGAACGAGCTAATGTTATTTTTTTATTCCTTTTTTTTATAAGCGTTTGGTCAAAAAGCGATCATGCCACCCTTATTGGAAGGCATATATAATACAACTACACGGATAATCACTATTTACCTCCTATTGATAGCAATATTGACTAACCTCTACAGCATTTTGGCTTCGTCCGACAAAGGTGAAACCAAAATGCCGTTACAGACTCCAACACAACGTAAATCCTTATCTACTGTCAGGCAGTACTCTCGCGTTTCTGCTTCATTACGGACACATTCCACAATTATATGAATTATATCTTCTACTCTGTTACACTCAGTGCACAGAGGTGATTGTATCTTATTCATTAAATTGGCGAATTTATTAAGCGGAATATGTCCGGAACGAAGTCTTAGAGCGGTAATATTTTAGTCCTAAACCAGTCACCTTTATCGATCCATGGGAAATGAGGAGGATTAGGCTGGATCGTTTTGTACCAGATACCTTTGGTGAGCGATCTTTCGTCAAAGTACTTCTTCCAAAGTTCCATACAGCGGCTATTTACGATATGGGGAACTTCCGAATAAAGAGGCAAACAACCAAAACAAATACCGTCAACAATGGCTTCTTTTGCTAAACAATCCACCTCCTCATTTCCCCTGATACCGACGTGAGATGGAACCCATTGTATAATTATATTTTTATTTTTCGTGGCTAGTCTCTGAATATCTAAATGTCATATGCAATAGGTATCCCTCGTCTATTGGTTATACAAAGGACTAAACGTTGAAGGGCGCTCTGGGAATCACTTAGTATAACATAGTTACCAGATTCGAAAGAATCGATATATGATAGAGCTTCTGCAATAGCATTAAGTTCTGCAGACATAATTGAGATGTTTGAATTTATTTTAAGTTTTACAAAATTATTTGACTGCACAACTAACAGAGCAGCGCCAACGCCATTTTTATCCTTGGAACCATCAGTAAATCTTAATATATATAAATCTCCTGTCACGATGTTTGTCCGCGATGGACTCCTATACCGCTTAACAGGTTTCGTTCAAATTTGCACGCAATATGCAGTTTGGTCCAACTTGAGAGATAAAATAGCTTAGATCTTTAATCATAGTCGCAATTTTATTTTATTGCAAATTATTTGTCTATAATTAATTGACAGTCACAATTATCTGTTAATATCAAAAGATTCTAACAGATGTCGATACTTTTCGACTGGATTGAGTAAGTAATCAATAGATGGCCCTTCTATGGTAAACCGACAACCGTGTCATATAAGCTACAATTCAATAGCATGATTACCACGTGTTAAGGATTATTTTAATTATTTACGCAGGACAACGTCTGCCGGGACCGCTAGTATCTTATAAAAACCACTATATTCCTGAGCTATATATCTTCCACAAATCTGCTTCAAGATATTACAATCGTGCAACCGTTTTGATTTCGTAATCATTTCTGTTTACGGAAATTTTGTCGACTAATACTTTTTCGACCAACACGACCACAATGAACAAATCGACAAAGACAACGATTTAGACAACGAACATACAAGAGGACCATAGGACATTTCATTATTATGGATAGTAGTCTTTGAAGAGGACAATTGTAATTGTTATTTGTATATTTGGGGGAACCTGGCTAATCGAATAATGTCCGATCGTCAGCTGTATGTCGTTAAAAGACAGCGATCTTATGAAAGCGCGAGCTAACTGTACTGTGGCGCCATCTCTTAACGACAAACTAAAACATACTGACCAATTATCTTGAATAATTTCTATTTGTGGTTTCACTACATTCGATAAATCTACACTGCTGACTCAAGTGTTTAAAGAAAATATTTCTAGATATTTACTCGATCGTATAGGTGCCGCCTGTAAAAATTCGTGTAATAAAATTAAAAGAGGCTTATTTTTACGCCTCCAGTAATAAGAACTATTATACATCCTATGAAAATCACCTAGGATTGTTATGATTTCATTGTCTTGGTAAGGTTTCATTTTAAAACAAAACTTGCCTGCCAAATAATATCTACAAATATGTAGAGGTTGTACATGAAGTTCTGATTCCATTACATGTATTAGTGTACTTTTTATAAGCCTCCCTATAATTCGCATAGCCTGATTCTGTATAAGGTCTAGTTTTGTCAAGTGTGTCTTATAGCTGTCACTATAAAGGAAACACGCATAATCCATTCTACTATGAATGATAGACATATACAGACGTCTCAAAAATTTTGAATGAACACCCCATCCTGATCCAACTAAAATTTTAACAATGTTTAAAAACTTTGAAGTCATGTTCACAACTGACTTGATATGTATAGCCCATCTAAGAGACTGATACAACCATAAACCTAAATATTTTACTCTATCCACCTCCTGTAATTAAATACCATTCATTTTAACGTCAATTGATTCCCTGTTAAATCCTCTTTTGAATACGCAAACTTTACTTTTAAAAGATGAGACAACTAAACTGATATCAAAAAATAATTGAGATAATGATTCAAAGCTACTTGAAGTTTTTGTACTGCATCGAATACATTGGAACATGTAGTGTATAATACAAAGTAATCTGCATATTGTGAGATGAAAACTTCGCTTGTTGTCCAACAGATATTTCCAGTTACGATATTAAAAAGTAATGGTGATAATGGGTCTCCCTGTGCTAAGCCACGGCCAGTGCTTCTTCTGATAAATGAATATTGTAATTGAATTTTTAGTTTTCTCTCTTTCAAAAAGTTCCAAACGTACATATATATTTTAGATGCTTTTTCAAAATTATCCATAGTTATAACTAAGCTTCTTAAATCCACGTTGTTATATGCATTCTCTATATCTACAAAACATCCAACAGTACATTGTTTATTATAAAAACCGGTCTGTATTCGAGCTACAAAGCTTGTAAAGTTATCCATTGTAGAACGACATTTCCTAAAGCCAGACGTTATGAAATTATTTTTTTCAATGTACCATTCCAATCTATTGACTAAAATGCCATGAAAAATTTTACATAAACAAGACGTCAGTGAGATAGGTCTCAGAGATGAAGAAGAATTTAGATGACGTTCTGGTTTTGGAATGGGCAATATAGTTATATCCCGCCATTGCTTGGTTACAAAACTTGAAAATAAAAAAGCATTTTATAATTCTAGCAATAGACCTTTCCCACTGTCTGGCAAGTGTTTAATCATGTAGTATGCAATATCACCACTCCTAGAGGATATGTCTTTTGATTTTATACATATTTCTAGTCCTTGAATTGTAATCCGAGTTTCTAATTTCGTATTATGAGATAAGAACATTGGATTGTCTGGAAGCACATAATCTGGTGTCAAATTTTGCAGTGACTCACGAGCTTTATGCTTTTTAATGTACTGTTTGGATATTTTGTAATCTTTCATCCAATTCATTTTAGTCCTCATCGTAGGATGTCCAGGGATGAACAGAATTCATGCCAACTCTTACTTTTCGCTTCGCGCATTTTGTCTTTTAAAACAATTAGATTCTGTGCTGTTGGATTACGTCTAATTATTGATAATGCTAAACGTCGTTGGGCTACAGCTTGAGAGAGAGTTGGTGACCAATAGTGTTTAGGTAAAAATTTACTGTCTGGGTTTTGATTAATTTTTATAAGTGGAATATGTATTTCTGCAGCTATATTTATATAATGTACAAAAATATCATATGCGTACTGTAAATCCTTTGGTAGAGTTACATTGGAGTAAAGATTTTTTAATATCTTTGTATTATTATCTTTATCTATGTATATCTTTATATTATCGTTCCCAATCAGCTCTTTTGTAATTTATTTTCAAAACTGGTTGTAAATTACTAGTAAATTTACATGAAATTATTATCATACGGTGATCACTGCCTAATGTTTCATTTAAAATACGCCACTGAAATTGCAACGCTACATCGGATGAGACTATAGAAATATCAGAAGACTGCTGTAATTCACCAATGACAAGTTTAATACGTGCATGTTGACCATTATTCAATATAGTAAATTGGCTATCTATCACGGAATCAAAAATTTAAGTACCTCTTAGATCTGTTTTAGTAGACTAGTTGGTATTATGGCCATGGAAATTACCCATCAATGTTTTACTGTTAACTACCATAAATATTTAATCCCATTCATGTTGAGATGTACGTACAGATGGTGGACAATATATAGAGACTATATTTTCAATTCTATCGCAATTATCAACTTTAACACTATTCATCTCTATAGCAGGATTAGAACAAGATGTATTTTGTATATATGATTTAATTGACTTGTGAGTGAGAATAGCAACTCCACCATATGAATCATACCTATCTCTCCGATAAATATTATAATCGCGTATTTTTAACTGGCTATCTGGCGCTAACTAGGGATGTGAGATTAATGGAAAAAAACCGATTAATTAGGAATTGATTTTTTCTTTTTTTAATAATAATCGATTTGTCAAAAATCGATTTTAATACATATCAAAAATAACCAGTTCAAAACAAAATAAAAGTGAATGTTCCTTTAAACTATCAAGGTAAAGAATATAGAAACTAATTACACTAGAAATGTTCAGTACTATTAAACATTATATCGTAATAAAAATGAAATGATAAACATCCTAACAAAATGACAACATTATTAATTCTAACTGTAAAATTGAAAACAATGAAGTTCTCTTTTAAATTTTCATATTAATCATAGTGTGACTGAGAAAATTAAAATTGAAGAATTTGTTTATTGAATAATTTCAATAATAATTTATAGTTTTGTAAACTTATCGATGTCGAGTTTGCCATAAAACATTTTAAGTGAACATGTTGAAGTACATTGTACTCGCATCACAGACCTTTTTAGTTTTATTGAATTTTTTAATTTTAGTATCTTAGAGCGGTATTTCTCTGTCATAAGAACCACAACAATCATCACAAGATATAGTAACTCATGTTACTTGTAAGGCAGTGGGATGTTTTCATTCTATGTTCTTTTTAAATTTGTAGTTTCACTACAAAATTTTTCATTCTATCGAACAGGACATGCATATTACTGTGGTATTATTCTTTTTCGTTGTAAAATACTTTCGCCAGCCGCTTTTAGGTGTTTTGCGAATAGAAAACACTTTAATTGTTTACAACTATATTATCACACTATGCTCACTCTTCAATTGCACATAACAATGGACTTATTTTGAGTTTTTTTTTCATCCGTCGCATAGATGTTTATGAAAATCGTTTTAAATGCGTAATTTATATAATCGATTTTTAAAAAATTGATTAATATTAATATAAACATCGATAATAAAAAATCGATTATAATAAAATAAAAATCGATTGAAATTAAAAATCGATTATTTTTTAACATCCCTAGCGCTAACCAGGTTTCACTGAGATGTTTGACAACAAAATAAAGACAAGATATCGTTCAATCTCTTTTTTTATTATTAAAATCATTTTAAATTAATAAATTCATTCAGTGGTAGTATATATTGCTTCCTAGATGCGGAGAGATTGCCCTGAGTATGATATAGGCAACCGCTTATAGGGGTCGTTTCAGTCGACAGTTGGAATGAAGGCTTCGACCACTCTTGTAGGAAGTTACACAACTGTGAACAAAAACAACTTTTCACTTCTTGTCAGGATACGATAATCTTTTCAGATTGGATAGCCACTACAATAATAGTTGTATCTTTGTGGAGAAATGCCGTATGGATAACGACCCTCTCGGGAGAGAGGGTGGGTTATGTCCGACTCGCACGGACTAAAACCCTCACGGTATACGTCTGGCGCTATAGTTATTTTTTTTAACTGACTACGCTATTGACCTAGTAATGTCTTAACAGCTTCACCGGACTACTAAGGTGAGCGTTTGGTTACTCAGCCGACTTTATTTGACAACTAACTCGGGGGTGCACGGCACACCTCGGCTTGGGCTATAGCCTGATACGTGCAATTCGTGGCCTATCTGAGCTGACCCCCAGCTGATCCATACATATATGAGTTGTTGGAACATATATGTGTACCAAGCGTACATACCTCAACAACTCTTATATATATTTCGTATCGGATAATTTTCTAAACTATTTCAGTTCTTTAAGGGGAAAGAAACGAAACCCTTCCACTTTCATGTGTAAGCGTGTATGCGTGCACGTGTGTGGGAGTGATATGTGTAACGTTGTTGCAGTGATGTAAGATTTTGTGTCACTGTATCGCGCAAGTAGCGCACTCATGGGCTCCACGCTGAGGGAACGGACCTAGGCTTGAGCTGCTGCCGAGGGGGGCCTAGTCTGGTAAATATATATATACTATAGTTGGGGCGGTAGGAGATCTCTATAGATTTCATTATGTTGCTCCAACGGTTGGCCCAGAAGCAAAAGCGACGCCACCGGGCCATGTCTTGTTGGGAAACAGCCGGGTATACACCGGCCGCCTCCTCCGTCCGCCGGACCTGTGCAATGGGGAGTCCCATGGGAATGGGCTACGGTGGTGGGAGGAGAAGTGTAAACTGACGCCTCCTCCTGCCGGTTCATATAATTTGTACCTAACAACACTCATACATGCAGTATCTATACATATAATAAGAAGTACATGGGCGACCGAGCCTAGCTCGGTTTTTTAAAAAACATTTTTAAATTAAAATAAACTGTTAGGTTTGCCTTATAAAGTTAGAAATTTTTAACAATATATATATATATATATATATATATATATCTTTTGCTGTCACTCAGATTCGAACTGGGGTTACACGGGTTTTCGAAGCAACCGGATTCCATCTGAGCTATTTTTGTATTAACAACGGCGGCGAAATTTACCTTTATATTCTAGCTATATTTTTTCATTGCCTAAAACTCAGTTAAAAAAAGTTTTCTATGAATAAATCTATCTATCGTCCGCGAAACTACCTACATACTAAGTTTCACGGAAATAGATGACGCCGTTTCCGAGATCCTGAATATATACAAATATAAAAATATACAAGAATTGCTCGTTCAAAGGTATAAAATGTAAATCTAACTAACGTGTATCGACTTTTTAAATTTTCATGAATAAAATTGTTGCAGCTATCTTGGAAATAAGTAATATAATACATTTCAAGCATTATTAAAAATGTCTGTGTGTCTGTCTATATGTCTGTTTGTTAGAACACGCATTACGGAAATCATATCCTCGAATAACCTTTAATCTATATTTCATTAAAATTCAGTCTATCAGAAATTGTAGTCCGGTGAAGCTGTTAAGACCTTGCTGGGTCAATAGCGTCAATAGGTCAAAAAAAAAAACAGTCTATCAGAAATTATTGTAATTTTAATGATGACGCGACTTAAGTAGGAGAGAAAAGTGGATAAGCTAATAATATACTTGATATATTCCGATGATGTTTTTAGTCAATTTTTTTTCTTACAATAGATTCCACGCGGACGGAGTCGTGGGCACAGCTACTCTTTAATATATATTTAAACGAGTTTATTAGAACAAATTCAATGTAAAAATTAATTTCTTACCCGATCCGCTTTCTCCGGGTTATCTTGTGAGTATATGGCCATATCTCGACGTAGTCCTGCGGTCAAATCCATTCCTAGAAGCAAGGCTATTGAACACTTTTGTGTAGTTAGAGCTTCAGCCACCGCCTGCAGTGATCTAGGCCTTTCTAGAAAATTCTATAAACAAATGACTTTACTTAAGACCCTTAGTTCCCAAAGTTCCCCGGGGGTCTAAGGGAAACTCGACGGGGATCTACGTTAGCGTTACAAAAAGATGGGGGTTCATAGTTAGTAAGTGGGGTTCCACGATAATGTATCTACTTTCGATAATAAAGAACTAGAATGTTCGCTTGACTTCACCCATCAATGTAGGCGGATAATATTTAAAGAATCTCAGTGACCGTTACTTGTACAAAACTTGTATATACCACATCCAGTACAATATATATATAATATATATTAGGGTGATTCAAAAAAACAAAAAATTTTTTTTTCTTCTCTCCAGCATGCTTAAAAGTTCAATTTACATGCAAGGAGATCCCAGTTAAAATTTGAGCGCTTAATATTAATATTAAGGACATCCGCATCGCACTTCTTTATTTTCCATAAGAATAACATACAAAAATATTCGTTTGTACCTTCTGATTTTTATTGCTTGCCCATCATTAGTCATAAAAAAAATCCCTGTACATATTTTTGTAGAGAATTGAACGCTCTACAAAAAAGATCTCTTACGATTTTTCCAAAAACCTAACCACTTAAAAGTTATTCGAGGTCAAATTCCAATATACTGAAAATTTGACCATTTGTAATGCATTACAGCGAATTCGATAAAGTTATGGAAAATTTTCTTCAATATTTTTATGTCTCTTCTTAATTTAGGCTTTCACAAAACCTTTTCAAATTTTCCGCAGTCATTATTTAAGAAAAATCAAGCAGTTTGATAAGAAATTATTAATATGTATTTCAAATATTTCGTTTTCGAGTTTAAAAATCAAAATAAAAATAAAGGAGCCGTAAGTGCGTTGCCAGCCTGTATTTGTGGGAATGGAGAGAAAGGGAGAGGAGAGGGGAGATGGGTCTCCGGCGCTCTCACTGACCGGACGAAATGCAACATTACAAGCACTGATACTTCACATCGGTTTTCTGTGGGTCGGGTGGTACTGCTCCGGACGGACTAAGTGTTGAAACCAATAATAGCTTTAGCGTGGCTCTGCCATCTACAAAAACCTACAGAATGTTTCCAAATTTGCAAATTTCCATAGTTAGATCTAATCATCACATTTTTTATCGAGTTTTGGGAATATGATAGAAATTTAGCTGCAAGGGTACCACCGGAACCTAAACTAAATTTTGAAAGTGGTCTATATGCAAAAAGTCTGGGAACCTCTGTTCTAGAACGAAGAAATCTTTTTTTTCTTATTTATCGAAATGACACCGCTGTTGACCTGGAAAGGTCTTTACAGCTTCACCGAATTACCGAGGCAAGCGCTGAAGGCACTCGGCCAATTTGGGATGCTTGGGCGACTAACTCAATGGTGCACGGCACACCTCGGTTTGGGCTGTCGCCTGTTTCGTGCAAAAATCGCGACCTATCTGAGATAACCTAAGCTAAGCTATATAGATATACGTATATGAGTTATTGAAACAAGCATGTATACCAAGCATACATGCCTCAACAACTCATATATGTATTTTGTGTCGGAAAAACGAAGAAAACTCATTATATTTTTTATAACTGAATAAAATTGGAGTCAAAAACTACTAGATACATTTTTTTTCAAATTTACAAATTTCTTCAGTTTTATTCTTATTTTTAGACCCTTAACTCCTCTAATAAAAAAGTAATTGACTCAAAAAAAA
>JACEII010000154.1:271660-298426 GCA_014332785.1 Antheraea mylitta | reverse complement strand
AGATATAGGTGAAGCTAATAATAACGTATCAAAAAATGGGTGTATACTTATGACTACATGATAGAAGTGTAAACTTCATTATTCTGATACGTCTTAAGAAAAACGTAATCATTGGAACTATTCTCCGGTTGTCTGACGGTAAACGTGTTTTATGACGTCTGGAGCCGAGTATACACGACTCTACGTCACCGATTCAAGTGTGGCGGTTGAGTTTCGTTCACTGTTGAACGCGATTAAAGAAGTTTTAACTTAAAATAATATATGAGTTAGACAGATAATTTTGGAAAATATAGTCGATAGAGCAAGGCCAGAAATTACATAATAGGTCATAGCTATCTTTGAGACAATATAGTTAGAGAAATTTATGAAAAAATCCTATTTGTAGAAAAAAACATTTAAAAAATGTACAACCAGCACTGTCCCCAGTACAAATACTAAAAAACTACCCAAGTCCCCCAAAAAAATACTCAAAGCATAATTAGAAAAGAAATACCCACAACTACACAAATCACCCAATAGATAGCAACTACCCAAACCACTCATAAGATACCCAAAGCATAATTAGAAAAGAAATACCCAAACCACTCATAAGATACCCTAAGCATAATTAGAAAAGAAATACCCAAATCACTCATAAGATACCCTAAGCATAATTAGAAAAGAAATACCCACAACTACTCAAATTACCCAAAAAATGCTCAAAACTTAATTAGAAAAGAATTGCAGTGTATGAAACAATTTTAAAGTCACCTTGCATCGGTCTGTGGTCTATAACCTCTGTGACATATGGCCTCAGGAACTGGTCTTTACCAGATAAAACATGATGATCCACCAGGATTACCTTAGTTTTGCTTTCATCAACTAACTTGTTTAAATCATGGTCGTCTCTGAAAAATAGACAAATATAATTTATTTTCTAGTTTGGCCTTTGACTTTGTTTTTATTAATTAGATTAGCAAACTCAATAATCATACCCAAAAAACTATAATGGTCAACATTAAAATCAATAGCTGTGGAGATATAAGACAGAAATATGAGGGCCCAAGTTTATACAGAAAAAAATCTAATAATATATTTCCATAGTAACACTGTAACTTTCATACCAAACCAAAATAACTGGCGGCTTCAAGATATTCTGGGTAAAATAACGATACAGAGTTGATGATAAATACTCAATTATGAACTGTAGCAAATGCAATGCACAAAAATACTATGTGAATTATGTTTTCACAAAGAAAACACATGATAATAGACTTGAGCATATTAGGGCTTCCATACTTGACGAATAAGTGTCGGAGGACGCTGTCCTTTGCCTACTGCGTCAAGTATTGAACATTAAGGGTTTAAATTTAAGTTTTTCAGCTACCATTCTAAATTTTCTTTTTAATACACTTATAACTTCGATTATATCACTCACTACATGACACTGGCTGAATAAATAAGGACTACAGGCGCCAAAATAAAATAAAAATTGAGCTGTCATGGGACGTCTGACAGATGTGAAACATAAAAATTGTTCTAATAGAGGAATCTCTAATTTTCAAATTCTCTAATTACACTATAGCTATGAGATCTTAGTGCGGTAAGAGAGATTACGCATAATCGCTTGCGCATGGAATATTCGCCACGCCAACAGTCAGGTTTACCAGTGCCTATAGATGTTTCATATCAAAAATTATTGAACATTTGTTATAATGTCAGAAATACCATAATTTAAACTAAATTTATAACCAATTCTGCTGATTAAACAAACTTATTTAGACAAACATATCCCAGTAAGGAAAAATCCTACCTGAAAACCAAATTAGCATCATTTATACCATGGTCTCGAAGGCAAAAAGCTACCTCAGTTTTTAGTTCATAATCCTCTCTGGCAACATTCAGTACTGGCACAAATATATCATCTTTGTATACACTGTCATCTCTGCGTTCTTTAGTGCACACCTGGAATAAACAAAAGCATTTCGATTCCAAGTGTCCTATCTAATACAGTAATGCCCCGACTTACGCTACCCCATTTTACACAAATTAGTCGATACCTCATTGTTAGTAGTTCGTCCGTGTAGAATAATTACTTTAGACTAACACTAACATGCAGCAGAAGCTCTCAAGAGGAAAAAAAAACCGATATTGAAACATTCTTCATTGTTGTTCTGCTCCCATTGGTCTCAGCGTGATGATATATTATGATCGTTCTCGTATAATCGCTCTGAAAAGCGTGATGAATGGTGGCAACTGGTTCAGGAGAGAACAAATACATTCGAGGATCAAAGAAGGCGTGACTTAGGCAATAAACACGAACACCTCAAAAGTAAACCGCCTTCAAAAATAAAGTATAACTATGTTAATGGTACCTTAACATGTCCTTTTTGTGCAAAATTTACAGCTAAAATTGGGTACTTCAGCCATCTACGAGCTAAACACCCCAGCTCCTGAGTTTGATCGATGTAGTCGAAATCAGCTAGGAAGTTATATATATATATACATATATATGTAATCCTTCTCGATAAATGAGCTATATAACATTGAAATATTTTTTCAAATCGGACCAGTAGTTACTGAGATTACCCCATACAACTTCACAAACTTTACCTCTTTATAATATTAGTGTAGATAGCTGTGCTCGCCAACTTTGTCAGCGTGTAACCAAAAACAGATACTAATATAATCATCTGAATGTATTAAGTCCATTTACTTATCTTTTCTCTCAGACTTAAGTCACGTCATCATTAAAATTACAATAACCTTTGATAGAGTGAACTGATTTTAATGAAACCATGACTATATGTAACTTAAGGATATGCTTTTTGATTTTCTTGGTGAGGTTTTATCATGAATATGTGTGTTCACATTTATCCGAGTTCGTGTCCATTTCTGTTTATAGAACTCAGTTTTGTGGACCTTAAATAAATAAATATAACTATTTTACAGAATATAATATAGATAAAAATACATACCTTACATTTGATCTGATTATACTGCCAGTCGAGGTAAGCTGCATAAACAATTGCACTCACTGCTGAATCTAAGTCACAACTCTCATTTCCAAGTACTAAGGTTAACTCTGCATAATTGTTCGACTTCTGAAAGTACATATTCATTACTAGCAGCACCCGCAACTTTGACTGTGTGGAACCTGATGTACAAATTAGTGACTAATAAAGTTATCTGAAAATATTAAGTCTGATTACAATCAACTTCTCTCTCATACTTAACTTATTGTCATTAAAAGTACAATAACTTTTGCTACACCACCCCATTAACAAATGGAGCAAGCAAGTCACCCTCTGGCAACCAAGAGACGGTAAAAGAAGCAGGGTTCGTCAAGTCATTAGATGGGAAGATGACTTAAAACAGACAGCGGGACCATTCTGGTTGAGAGTAGCAAGTGACAGGATCCATTGGAAGGAATTGGGTACGACTTTCCATTACCTGCCGTTGAGTTAAGGGTTGTGCTTGGGGTGGTGGCGGAGGTTTATAACACCCCCTTAGATGGAAAAGTTGCAGAGACACCCCGTTTTCGAGTTGGAAGAGGCCTATGCTAAAAGGCACACAGAACTTAGGGACCTCTTGGAACCCTATGTATTGGAATAAAAGGCTATTATTATGTAATCTGGTGAAGCTGTTAAGACCTTGCTAGGTCAATAGCGTAGTCAGTTCGAGAAAAAAAAAGCTATTATTATTATTATAACTTTTGATAGACCAAACCAATTTTAATGTAACAAAGAGTATATGTTATTTAAACATATACTTTACGATGTTCTTAGAGAGGTCTTAGTATGAGCACAATACTTTAGCAGTGATGCATGATCATACAGACAGGCAGATAGACATTTCTAAGAATTATTGAAACATACTTTGTTACTTATTCTAAGACACCTCCAACAATTTTTTTTACAAAAATCTAAATAGTACAGACATTACATTTATATTCTTATATATACTAATATTATAAAGAGGTAAAGTTTTTTGGGTTTGTTGTAAGGGGGAGTACGTTGTAGGGGGGTAATCTCAGGAAATACCAGTCCGATTTGGATAACTTTTTCAATGTTATATAGCTAATTCATCGAGAATGGTTATAGGTTATATCATCACGCTAAGAACAATAGGAGCGGAGCACAGATGAAAAATGTTTCAAAATCTGGATGTTTTTTCCTTTTGAGAACTTCTGCGTGTTAGTGTTGGTGTATCTATTCCACGCAAACAACGTCGCGGGCAGAGGCTAGTTATATATATATATATATATATATATAGACTAGCTGACACAAATAACTTCAGTCTGCGTTGTTTAATATCCTACAAATATATTTTATGGACAGAAAAGGAACAATCACAATAAGAACATGAAATTAAATATATTATTTGCTCACAAAATTTCTTTGTAAACAGTTTTAACCATTTGCTTGCCTACTACTCATATGCACTACACTACTTAATTCACACATCACTCAAGTCTTAGTGCTTGTAAATTGTAGTTTCCTAAAACTGCAATAATTTTTTTTTTTTACATAAAAGACTAGGGGTATAAGAAGTGAACCAAAAAAAAAGAAATCTATCCATTATTTTTGCGTGGTATGCTAAGAATCATCAACCTATAATTTAATTTAAATATACAACCGGCTGACGATTTAGATTCTCTTTGCCTTTTGAAATATCCTTTTAAGTATTTATATAGATATTGTAGTACTAGATCCTAGTATGTACCAGCGAAAACGCCGCTCCGTATGGGTAAAGGTTAATGGTGTATTTTAATGAATAAATTCAAATTAATGTTTAAATATAAATAGGTAACCTCAATCCCAAAGAACACAGATAAGAAAGACTATGATAGTATCATAGTTACATAACAAGATATTTTCTGGTCTTTTGCTGATTGACATTTTTTTTATAGCAGGTAAATGAACATGCGGGTCACCTGTTGTTAAGCGATCACCTCTGTCCATAGACACTAGCAACCCCAGAGGAGTCGCAAGTGCATTGCCAGCCTGTGTTTGTGGGAATGGAAAGGGGGAGGGGAATAATAATAATAATAATAATAAAACTCTTTATTGCACACACTTTAGAGATACACAAAGTTATACATTCAATTACAATACGTGTACAGTTAGGCGGCCTTATCGCTTAGAGCGATCTCTTCCAGGCAGGGGAAGGAAGAGGAGAAGGGAGGGGAGGAGAGATGGGTCTCCGGTGCTCTTACTGACCGTACGAAACGCAACAATGTAAGCACTGTTATTTCACGTCGGTTTTCTGTGAGAGGGTGGTGCTACCCCGGACGACCTAACCCATTCAAGCTGAAAACAATAATAGCTTCAGCGTGGATCTACCACTACTGGCGTGGCTCTACCACTACTAGCATGGCTCTACCACTACTACCAATTTCCTCTCTAAACACGAATATTTTTCTATTCCTTTAATAGCTTCATGTTTTTTTGACGTAACTTTACGAAAAAGTGTTTCATCTTTAAATTTAACTGAGATTTGAGTCTATTTTCTTTAGACTACGATTTTTAGAAGATTAAAAAATCGCTTAATTCCGAATCTTTATAAGGAAGAATAGTTATATCAAAATATAAGTTTACATTTCGATTTAAATGATCATGGAGAGCGAAGGATAACTTTGATAACATATTGTGCTATGTTCAGTCATTTAATATAGACCATTGAAACTCTTACGGAATACAGAGTAAAAACGAATTCAAAACAATTATTATCATGTCAACCCAACGGTAGAATATGGTTTCTCAAATATATAAAAAGTACCTACGAAAACAACCACTGCTGCTTTTGTAACAAATAATACATAAAAGGTAATATTTACTAAATAGTAATAATAAAATTTTATTTACCAATTTACTAACAGTATTAGTTAAATATTCCTCCATCCTGAATTTGATTACACAATGTTTTTCGTGTTTATTTACGTGAATCTCAAACCTTTTTGAATTATCTTTATGACAGTTTTGACGTTTTAACTTCACAGTTCACTTTTCGTATTTCCGAAAATAGTAATTCTGCCATTGTCAAGTCATTCATGGAAGAACATAGATGGAAGAATAACTTTATAGAGTAATAAATAATTATGAATTTCTGTTCTTCGAGTTCTATTATTATAATTAGCATTTATATATTTTTTCGAACACAGGCAAAGCACCCCATGTATTTATGATGTGCCACCTATACCTTAAAATGTATACTACATTTTTTATTTCCAAAAGTTATTTATTTACAAAAACCCTTTTAGTTAATTAGTAAATCATATTGGTGCGACCTGAACAAAAAAGAAACAATTTGAACACTGAAACATTTTAGAACTCCGTATTAACATCATGAACAAACTCATAGTAACAAAGAAGGCGTATAGACATATTGAAACTTTTATGATCTTCAAGTATTATAAACAAACAGACAAGTGCTAAAGATATAGCATATCCAAATATAGAACGCTTCAACTTTAATTCTCCCTTTAAGGCGTTATCGGTTTAATAAATCATATATTGTTTCATTTCAACATATTTTTTATTAAATATTAGCCTTTGCCCGTATCTTCGTCCGCGTGGAATAGTTACTATGAGCTAAAACCAACTTTTTTTTTGCGTGGGCAAATCCCTTATGGATACCTACCATCCCGGGGGAGAGGGTGAATTATGTCCGACTCGCATGGACTAAAACCCTACAGTGTACCAACAGACCGAGTTGTTGGGGCGGCAAGGGATAGGTCTACGCTATTCCATACCTGAGATTACCCCTACAACGTCACAAACTCACAAACTACCTCTTTATAATATTAGTATAGATATCAGCACGCAAACGGAACAAAACCAAATAAAAAGGAACATATCTACAAGAGGATTATAATTAAGAATAATAAAAGCTATAACTATTACTAGAAAGTGCTGTATACATCGTTCTTTCTGTGAGTTTATTCCACTTTTGTCTCTAAGTGTACAAGTACATTTATTTTAACGGACAAGAATAATTTCATGTTCTTTTTACAGTATAGTCGTACTGTAACTCTACTAAAACAATTTCCTGTTGTTTCATAAATAAATTAAGGTTTTCATTTTCAGATATCATAATTTCATTCAATCGTATCGATTTTCTAATAGGCGAATCACATAAAATACTTGATAAAACTTCATTACACTGAAGTTTAATTAGTAGAGATTATTGAACAAACTACTAATATATAATGGAAAAGTATTTTTTTCTATTTCTAATCGGTATGTATTTAATATAAGTCGCAAATAATAACGTTATTAACTTCCATGGTTAATAACAAAGTGAACGTAAGGAACTGGCTCATTCCGTGTAAATTTCAAAAGTATTTACCACAGATAAACTAGCACAGGCTTTCCAAAACTAAACAATTGAATACTTAACAAACCTCTTTTTAAAGAAACTTGGAATCAAACATCAACAAACGAATATATTTTAACACCTGTATTAGTGAAAAACCATAAAGATTTAAGCGCCATACAAACGAAAATAGACCTTATGATGCAAAGGTTAGCAAACAGTTTGGCAGTATAAGGTTTAAAAAAATACTGGATTTATTACAAGATTTGAATAATTATAAATGATGTAATGTAAAATTCCAATTATTATGCAAAATGTATTATTACATTATTATTTAATTTTTAAGAACTATTTTTTGTACTAAACCACGAAATGTCCAACTTAGCTACTGTATTTATACTTTTAGGTTAGAAAAAATATTTTACATTAAATACTGAACTAAATATACATTAAACTATTACAATATGAATATATCAAACTAAATATTGAATAATTTAGACAAATGAATATGGTAACAATAGTTTTTAGCCAATTAACTTTACTATTATTCTCTCTCCTTATTTCATATAAAACTTATCTCAAGAAAATATACAATATTTTATCGATCATAATAAAAAAAAAAACGAAATATACTTTAAATAAGATATAATTTTTATGAAAATAATATCAAATACATGATAACATAAAAACCATATATAATCTGAATATAATTAAATATATTATTGTGACCATAGATTTATAGACTCATATGGTACATGTACTAAATGTCTTTGCCGATGGCGGGAAATTTCAAAATTTTTAAAAAAGCGCGCTGGGACCAATCTGTCCCAAAGCTAGTATCCAGGTTAAATAAGAATAAATACGTTAGGAGTTAATAATTTTTAATTAACTATATTCAGTGTCTAATTCAATCCATTCATGCAGCGTTTTAGTTTGGCTGAATTCACTTTAAAAAGGTTGTCTAAAGAACTTTCAGAGGAGGCATGAATATGCTAAGTCACTTACTCAGTATTAATTGAGTGTTTGTAAAATTAGATGTAAAAGCATGACGTTATGATAGAACAGAATATATGTACCTCAGCAGAAATGACATACAAATCGATTGGTTTTTGGATTTTAGTCTATGGAGTAATTTCATGTCAAAACTTTTACCCAAACTTCTAGTCTGAAAATATCGTGATGAAATTATACCATGGTGAAAAAACTTTTTCAATCCTTAAGTTGGAAATCTATTGACAAAGTGCACTCTTTTCATCTAGCTGTGTGTTCTAGCAGATGAATTAGAAAACCATTGCCCACAGTATTTTCAAATATTAATTATATAATAAACAATAAATAAAAAGCCTTGACAAATTATATATCTAAACCTTCCTCATGAATCACTTAATCTACTTATGAAAACCGCATGAAAATCCGTTCTGTAGTTTTTCAGTTTATTCCTAAAAGACAGACAAACACGGTAGAGGACTTTGTTTTATAATAATACTAACAGTCCTGATGAACGTTGTTCTGCTTTGGCAATAGAGAAAATGTTAAAACTCTACTACAACGCCACCTAGTGGGTCCAATTGTGAATGTAACCAATTCTCGGAACCACTGGAACTCGCACACAAAATTTCGTCAAAATCGGTCCAACCGTTTTGGAGGAGTTCAGTGACATACACACGTACAGAAGAAATTTATATGTAAAGATGTATTAATAGTTTTTTTTTTAACCATATTCTAACAAGATGGTGGATCCCTTGCTACAACCTTCCAGGGAGTTTTTGTGGCACCTCAGAATTTCATGCTCCGTGTTATTATTTTCCATTCGCTTCACTTATGCATAATAAACTAACTATATTACTTAAAACACCACCAAATTTACACAATATATAGTCAAATAACACAAGATTATGAATAAAATATAAAATCCACTACATGACAGACTAAAATAACGCCAAAAACTCGTATTAATAGCTATAAAAAATAAATACAATAATTTTACAGTATTCCATATAAGTCAATGTCACAAACAAATGAGAAATACTCAATCAGACGGTGATGAATGTAAAAATATTAAATGCCCTAAAGAGGACAAACCGGTCTGCGTTCAGGTGAAGAATAAGTCTATGAAAAACAAAAACCCAACTTACGTGATCATGATAAATAATTGCGAAATGGAATATATGAAATGCCATCAAGGTAAATTTAATTTGTAAATTTCGCATAACACGACATTAATTTTGTGGTTATCATACTCTACCATAGTGGCATACCGTGTCGTACAGTACTTTGCCACACGTGTCCTTTTTTTTAAATGGAAAATCCTACATAGGATACCCTCGCACTGCCGGAGGACAGCGTGAGAGTTAACTCAAACTCCTTCCGATTAAAAACCCCTCGGCCGCTTGGCGCGTAAGTGGAACCAAGTTGCGGGTTCATTGTGAGCATACTTCCTCATCACGTGCTTGCGTCGGCTCGGCGATGTTACTACGAGGACCCTCACCTCTGGGAGATGTTGTACTAATTCTCCCTTGCTCCACGGTAACAGGCGCACCCACATACTATACTGTGCCCTAACACAGTGCTTCTTAACTTTCATCACGTACCAAGAGTTTAATACAAAACAAAATAAAGATATTAGAGAAATCTATGATTAGTCAATTTATCCTTAAACTTCTCTATGTTATACATAATATAATACGTATTTGTACCTAAATTTGTGTACTGCGGAACTATATTCAAATCAAAAAGTTCGGTAAGGACTCTACAGGTTTCATCTGGTATAATTGTGGGATGTCTTGTATTTCTGAAATTTTATTCTACAATAGTTTATACACACTCACTTATTTCTTTGTTCTGTGCGCAATCTCTATTTATTTTTTACCGATTTTAAATTATTACCAAGATACTCTAATTTCACTGCTAAGCACCTAAAGGAAAGTGTAATATACCTGAGATAATTCTCTGAAAATGTTCTATCTCTCTGTATTAGTGTAATCAAAATCGCTACATACAATTTATATATTGGCTAGGACAAGCAATAGTCACTTTAGTTTTTTTATGTGTGTACATTATAATATAATAGTGCGTCGAGAATGTTGTCTCGTATCTAGGTAACGTTAAAAAAATTCCCTCTAGTATCTTAGATAATGATGCGTCAACGATCTGCCTAGATCCAAAGACTCTTTGGAAGTGGTCCTAGATGAATATTAACGTAGTATAAAAGTTTCTGTCTCTTTTTATTCACTGAACTAAATGATACCGACTACTTCGTCTGTTTTGTACTTCATATGCGCATCACACCGCTTGCTTCTCTTCTCCACGGAAACATTTTGACTCGACAATTTTTATATTAAACGAAGATATTTTGATAATTTTTAGACAAAGCACAAGTACGTTCGTAATAAAACTATTTTCTTGAAACCCATCAAGCAGCTTTTCGTGATGCATGGACAACGACAGACTTCCGACATCTTATTTATATATGTATAATGTTATCTTATAAGCTAAGTAAGAATATTTTTAACTCTAGGATTATCAGCTACAGTGGTTCCAATGGAAAAATGCAGGCATGACGATCTTAAAAAGATTCAAACCGTCTTGAAAGCAAAGAAATCAAAAAGAGGTATGTTTATTTTATGTTTATTTATATTCGTTTTTTTAAATGAATATTGCGTTAAGTAGTTGCACTAATGAGTTTAAAAATTATGTTTCGCTTTGTGTCAATATAAAAGTGTACCATATTAGTATATAGTAGTATACAGTACAAAAGACCACGAGAGACTCCGAAAATGATACTTTAAAGTTTAAATATTTGGGTAAAAAACGGCCACGTGAATAACAGTCGTAATTATTGTATATCTGTAGTATAAGTGGCATCCATCAAAGGGGTGTAAAGGGTGTCGAATAACATCTTAAGACTTGAGACACCCAAGCCAACCTCACCTGCACGTGGTGCAACCCTGCTGATCAACGAACGAGGCAATGGCGATAGCGGGGTGGTAGGGTTTTATAGCCCGACTGGGTCGCAACCACCATGTACATGGCGAAAATGCCCGTCATAGTGACTCGCTTTTGCGCGTCGCGTTTCGGGATCAGCCTGTGCATATCCAGTACCAGATGACTTTCGTCATTATGGCCGGCATGACAGCGGCGACCGACGATGGATGATCTGTCTCTCGGTGGTCGCCACTGTTTTTTATTGTACTATGCTTACCATCAGGTATAGTGCAGTCACTTTGTCGTGCTTCAATAAAAAAAAGGAAATATGAATGCCTACATGTCTACTGTACATGAATCTACCTAACTTGTCAATTAATCTATATGTATACTTATACCTTTAAACGAGCAATTCTTGTATATTTTATATTCAGGATGTCGGAAACGGCGTCATCTATTTCCATGAAACTTAGTATGTAGGTGATTCCAGGGACGATGAATCGATCTAGCTAGAATTTTATTTATATAAAACTTTTTTAACCGAGTTTTCAGGCAATGAAAAAATATAGCTAGAATATAAAGGTAAATTTCGCCGGCGTTGTCAAAACAAAAATAACTCAGATGGAAATCGGTTACTTCGAAAATACGTGTAAAACCAGTTCGATCCGAGTGACAACAGAAAATATATGTTTTTATAATATTTCTTTTTTTTTTTGTTAAATAATGTTAATTTTATAAGGCAAACCTAACAATTTTTTTTTAATTTAAAAATGTTTTTCAAAGAACCGAGCTTGGCTCGGTCGCCCAAGTACTTGATTTCTATATTATATTCTAAATCTATTTATACGATATATGTTAACATTTGACGACAACCTCATCTGATGTAAAATCACCAAGTGACAGAAAATATTTTTTTTTCGAACTGACTACGGTATTGACCTAGCAAGGTCTTAACAGCTTCACCGGACTACTAAGGCGAGCGCTTGCGGCACTCAGCCGATTTTATTTGGGCAAGTAGCTCAAGGGCGCATGGCACACCTCGGTTTGGGCTGTTGCCTGATACATGCAATTCGCGACCTATCTGAGCTAACTTAAGCTAAGCTACATATTCATACTTATATGAGTTATTGAAGCCAAGCATACATACCTCGACAACTCTTATTTGATTTTGTGTTAAATAATTTTTCTAAACTATTTCAGTTCGATAAGGGAAATAAAACCCTTCCACTTTTATGTGTAAGCATGTGTGCATGCACGTATGTGGAGGTGCTATGTGTAATGTTGTCGCAGTGATGTAAGATTTAGTGTTACTGTATAGCGCGAGCAGCGTACTCAAGGGCTCCACTCCGAGGTAACGGACCTAGGCTTGAGCCGCTGGTGGGCTAGTCTGGTGACCTAAAATAATAAGCTCGCTAAATTTAGAGGAGTCTGGCTCTTGTGTGTATTTGCCGGAACACATCAACAGGTCCTGAAAATTGGCCACACATTTTTCGCGTTAAAATTTGAAAACTCGTAGAGGAAACCCATCGTTTTCCAATTTTTACCCGATTTATACATTTTCCCCACATCTATAAAAAATATGGAATATTGAAAATACGAGAGCTAGCGTCGAAAAAAAAATTGAATAATCGAAAATTTCAATGGGATTCTTGAGGTATGTTGTTTGTTTTTTCGATAAGTCAACTCTCGAAGGGTAGAAATGCAGGTGGAAAAATAAATGAACAATTTTGGAATTATTGATATTATGTTTATTCAACAGACCGATGACTATTGCAATATCCACAATTGTAAATAAGTAAATAAATACAATATTAGGAACCAACAAATACGACACTTTTATATGGTACAGTATTGTAGTCCGAAATAACAAAGATGTCATTTATGCTTTTAGATCATTTAGCCGCGAGGAAAGCCTTAAAGCGCTTATCTATTAAAAGTCGCAAGTTGCAGGATGATATAAATAATCAAGGTAAGATCTTAATATAAATAAATACGTTACTTCCTTGGCAATTTACTTTCGACTTTTACAATTCCATCAACGAATGAGTTTTTGAAAAGTTTTCAAGAGTTTTTTTTTCTGATAGTAGCATTTGTTTAACTACATCAAATGACATGAGGTACACAGCGCGACTGGTTAGTCGCCAGCAAAATTTTTACAGGATAATCGGTAGTCAATTCTCGTTATAAATCAATTAAAACAAAGGGTCTTAATATTTAACCTAATTATCTAGAGAAAAACAAAACTGATATAGACTCAACATCAGGTGATTAACGTAAAAATAAACTGGCATAATAATAAGGACAACTATGAATCACATCGTTCCGCGTAGTTTCACCCGTGTCTCGCACCTCGACCAGTACCCTGCTTCCCTTTATTCGACCATGCGGCGTTTCGACGATAATTATCGTTCCCATACTTTGAAAGTTTTAGAACAAACTTTAATTAATGTTTTCTTTGTTATTTATTAGTATTTGTTTTGACATTATTATTTATATGTTAAATGTGACCATGATCCACCAAAGGATTGAAGGAATATTAAACTTTAAACAGTCACCTGATATATGAGAAACTTCCATTTGTTCATTTAGACAATAGTTAAAGTTTGTTTATAACTGACAATAGACTAATCATCAATGCTCTCCAAAAACATACTTGAATACTAGCTGCGCCCGCGATTTCGTCCGCGAGGAAGTTTATCTAAAAGAACTGTGATTAATAAATTAGGTCCATATACATATCTACTTTTCCCTTGCACTCATATCATTAAAATTACAGTAGCTTTTGCTAGAATGAACCGATTTTAATGAAACCAAAACTAAATGTTACTCGAGGATATGCTTTATGATTTTCTTGCTGAGGTTGTATTGTGAACTCAGTACTTTATCAGTGATGCGCGTTCATACAAACAGATTGACGGACATTTTTAAAAATGATTTAAGTGTATTTTATTACATAGTCCTAGGCACAAGCAACAATTTTATTCCCAAAATTTGTAAAGATGCCGACACGTTAGGTATAGATTCTTATTATACATATATTTATAAAATTAATAAAAATGCTTTGATTTGAGATGCTATTCGATATTTGATTTTGAACGCATCGTCAACATCACCTACTAAAAAATGTAAATACAATAATAAAGTATCTAAATCAACAGAATCTCTTATTACAGCTAATGATGACGATAAAGTGGCATCACCTAATGAGAATGATCAGCATAATGAAGATTCTGAATCGGTATCTAGTAAGAATAATGCAGAAAGTGAAAATCTTAAATCAGCATCATCTGATGAAAGTCATCAGCATAATGGATTGAAAGCAGAATCATCTGATCAAAATAATCCACATAAGGAAGACTCTAAAGCAGCATCTGGTGAGAGTCATCAACATGATGATGAGTTGAAAGCAGAATCATCTGATAAGATTAATGCTCCCATTGATGACTTTAAAGCGGCATCATCTGATGATAATAAATCGCATCAAGGTGACTTCAAAGCAATAGAGTCTCATGAAAATAATCCGCATAAGGAAGACTCTAAAGCAGTATCTGGTGAGAGTCATCAACATAATGATGAGTTGAAAGCAGAATCATCTGAGAAGATTAATGCTCCTATTGATGACTTTAAAGCGGCATCATCTGATGATAATAAATCGCATCAAGGTGACTTCAAAGCAGTAGAGTCTCATGAAAATAATCCGCATAACGAAGACTTCAAAGCAGCATCATCTGAAGAGAATAATTTGCATAATGAAGGCTCTAAATCGGTACCACCCGATGTAAGTGACCAAGGCAGGTATAATTTTCAATTCTATTATACTATAACACTAATTATGATATCAACGTATCTATTGAGAAACTGCAAATAATTACAGCTTCTATTTTTAATCAATTGTTTTTTTATATTTAATGTTTTTTTTATCTCCTAGGAGGCAAATGAGTGGGCCAGCTGATGTTAAGTGATCATCGCTGTCCATAGATACCAGCAACACCAGAGGAGTCACAAGTGCGTTGCCAGCCTGTGTTGATGGAGAAAGGGAGAGGGAGAAGGGGAAGAGAGGGAAGGAAGAGGGGTAGTTGGACCTGACCGAACGAAACAACAATGCAAACACTGTTACTTAGGCAGCGTTGTCCATGAAAATTCTTAGGCGGCTTGATTTTTTCTGACATTTCCAACAATTATCATTGCATTTCAACCAATTTACAAAAAACCGACTGGTAAAAACAGTATGAAAAACCGTTTAGTAGTTTTTGAGTTTATCGTAAACAGACAGAAAGACAAACGTGGCAGAGGAATTTGTTTTATACTATGTAATGGTAATATATTTTTAGCCACTTTCCGTGCTACTAATGACTTACTATAGACTGTTTCGGGGGTGTTACTAATGACCTAAGACTCCATTGGTCGATGGTACGTTTTAATGTCGGGTAGTTATACTGCGGACGGCCATATAACCAGCGGCGCTTGTGTTGAATCACTCTTTCGCTTTCCGTCGTAGCGTGTAGTAGCTTTGTCCGAACTCGTGTTGGTTATTTAAAATGATTCATTGTCAGAATTGATTCTTTAGAGTTTACCCAAATTGGCCAGTTCTGTTTTTAATAATCAATAAATGTTTTCGAAAATCCCTAACAGTATATATTTATAGATATTAATGAACAAGGTGAAGTAAAAATAAAAGATATTTCTGAAGAGAATAATGAGAAATCATCTGCCAATAATGAAAAAGAAGTATTAAATAAGTCGCAGGAATCAAGTCATTCGGATACACATGCAATAGCTTTTGAAGACACATATGACAAAGGTAACTTTTAAACGAGTCTTTTAAAATCGAAATAACATCAAAGTATCATAAATTGTGGTTTCGAAAGCCAAATTTAACAAGATATCGGACCAAGAATGCTCTTTTTGCGAACCGACTAACACAATTAGCCTGATGTGATGACGAAGCTTCACAGCTTTACCGGACTACACCAATATGCTACTGCAGGGGTGCACAGACACAGTCTTGGAAGTGTGTCCTTCGCCTTTTTCACATGGGGAGATCCCTAACACATACCCATCCCGTCGGATAGCTGAGGATGGGTTATGTTCGATTTGCAAGGACTAGAACTCCATGGTGCCTTCATACACATTTTAGGCGGGGGAGCAAGTACTACCGATTTGCCTGTTTGTCGCTCTGGCAAGTAAACTGCACAGGCTCATGTACAGTAATATTGTGCCGATCTAAATGCCACAGTTCATCAGAGGATTCTAACACCCACTCCCACCTTAAGGGATTTTTTATATCATAAGTGGAAACGAATAAGCGGATCATATGTTAAGTGATCACCGCCGTCCATAGACACTAGCAACCGGGGGGGTCGCAAGTGCGTTGCCGACCTGTGTTTGTTGGACAGAGGAGAAGAGTTAAAGTGGAGAAGGGAGGAGGGGAGAAAGGTGGGCCTTCGGCGTTCTCACTGTCCGAACGAAACGCAACAACGCAAAAGCCGACCTACACATGCTGGAAATAGTAGTAGCTTCAGCGTGTCTCTACCACATACAATGGTGGTCTACCATCATGACCCCTCGGACCATAGAACCCCATATAACACCTATCGGATACTGTAGTGACGATTAGACAGTCCCTACTCCCCCAGTCAAAAGGTGTACGAAGGTAATAGATTAGGCCAGTAATGTAAACGCCAATGAGATTATAATTAACTCCGGTCTTGATGAGGACAGGTGAACTTTGTCCCGCTCTAACAATGAAGAAAAACATTGACATATTATATGCCTATATCTTCCTCATAGATTACTTTATCGCGAACAGACAGACAGACGCGCCAGAGGACTTTGTCTTATTATATGTAGTGTTCTATTTAGAACACGTCCGTGTACAATGCATGTATCTAGGTATTGCCACAAATACTGAAACAAAGTAAAACAATATTTTCTTGATTTATTACTTTTACAGTATATTATTTTAATACATTAAGACAATTTAAAATATAAAAAGTGTATTCGATTATGAAAAAAAAAAAAAATCCACTACACGACGGACCAAAATCCCGCGAAAAACTCCCGACAGATTCCAAATTCAAATGTGATATTTTATTTATTTTTAATTGTAACTGTATTAATGGCCAGACTAAGTAAATCACTAAATAACGAATTTCGTTGTTATAAAACGCCCCTTCTTATTATTACAAAGTTTAAAAAACTTTTCTTTTCTGAAATTCACTCTTACTACTCACTCAAAAACTGTGTTATATGAGCATTTCAACTGCAAATTTCCGTAATAAAAATACATATAATCTTTCAGAGCTTATGGATTATGAAGCAGCTTGTCCCAAGAGTTGCCCCATTAGAGATGTGATGGTCTGTGCCAAGTGTCATCACGGAGTTTACAAGACTTTTCTCAGCGTCTGCCATATGAGGATGTTTAATTGCCAACATAGAGAGGAAGGTTAAAATCTATACTAATATTATGACGCTGTAGAATTTGTTTGGTTCAATGCTCTAACCTTAGGAACTACTGGTCAGATGTGAAAAACCCTTTCAGTGTTATATATAGTTCGGTCAATTTAGACATTCGAAGCTACCTAAATTCCCACCAAGCTGAAAATTTTTATTCCTGGTCAACGGAAAACTATTTTTTCCATACAGGCGAAGATGGGGAACTTTCAAATGTTATATTAAATCATATTTTATACAATCTTGCTGATTTTCAGCTTGGTGGGAATTTAGGTAGTCTTATGTTTTGGTCTAACTTGATTGGACTAATAACTCGTTTATCGAGGAAGGCTATAAGCTATTATCATCACATAAAGACCAATAGAAGCAGAGCATAAATCAATAATGTTTCAATATGTTTTTTCTTTTGAGTTTCTTTTTATCGCGAATAAATTGGAGGGAGGTTGCTAGGTGTAACATTCTTTTCCAAGTTTTTAAAACTGCTTTTTACATTAAGTTCCAATCGGACGAAGTAGCGGCCACAGCTAGGAATTAAATATGGATGTATTATTTTTATATATTGATGTGAATACGTATAAGGAACTGTAACATATCGCACGCGGCGGAGGAAGAAGTGCCAAACCACTGAGGTGATTTTGCTGCGTTTTGAGATTAATTATTTATTATAACCTTCGACTCGGTATAGCTACGACTTTTGTTCTTGTGTAATATCGTAACTGTGTAATAAGGTGTTAAAATAAAAAATTCAAAATATATATAATGTCAGCCTCTACGCGTCGACAATCCAAATCGAAATATAGAAATCGTACAGGGTTGGATAGAACATCTCGAAACCAGTCGAATGGTACCAATAAAACACCATATGATCGTGGCAAGCAGTACCGGCAACGTAAAAAAGTGAATGCGACCGAACGAATCAACGAGCAGTACATCTGCAGCTCGTTAAATGCCATAGTTGCCATCATAAACAAAATATGGAAATTCGGAGGACTTATGATTATGACACATATTAAAAAATAGTACGTGGAGTCCCTCCGCGCAGAAGAAGTAAAACTTCGTAATGTGGAAATGAAAATAGGAAGGGCTAGAAATTGATTTTTAGTGAAATCACATTGTTTCTAGCGTTGAACGTTTAACGCAACAATGCTTTCGTATCTCTATAGTAGCGTTAACCGTTTAACGCAACCTTGTTGAAAGTCTCATTAGAAGTTTCACTTCAATAGTAATTTATATGGAAAATCTCGCCCGTTACGAGACGTATTCACGTACAACAAACGACCGTGTCCATGACATATCCACACTGAGAACTGATAACTATATTCAAGATAGTTATTCAAATATATATGAATCTCGAACACGTGTTGCATATCACTCGAGATTTCAAATATATATTCATACATAAAAATATATATGTGTATTGGTGTGTGAATATCTATATTTATAGATGCGTAAAATACAAATTTCACTATTGACGTATTATATTGTAGTACCTGGGCGACCGAGCCTAACTCGGTTCTTTTAAAAATATTTTTAAATTAAAATAAACTGTTAGGTTTGCCTCACTAAATTAGCATTTCTTTTACAAAAAAAAAGATATCTTTTCTGCTGTCACTCGGATTCAAACTGAGGTTACACGGATTTTCAAAGCAACCGATTTTCATCTGAGCTATTTTTGTATTGACAGCGGCGGCGAAATTTTCCTTTATAATCTAGCTATATTTTTTCATTGCCTCAGAACTCGGCCAAAGTTTTCTATGAATAAAATCTAGCTACATCGATTTGTTGTCCCCGAATCTACCTACATTACCAAGTTTCACGGAAATAGGTGACGCTGTTGCCGAGATGAATATATACAATATAAAAATATACATGAATTGCTTGTTTAAAGGTATTAGATATATATATATATATATATATATATATATATATATATGTATAACATTGAGACAACTTAAAAATAAACAAATGTCAATTTTAGATTAATATTATAATATTTTAACTTTGTTTTGTATTAGACTTTTTAGTATATTATGAACGATTCCGAACTTAAAACTATATTTAGAGTGGTCAGAAAGATTGATAACGTCTGGCGGCTCAGCGGGATATGTAGGGTTGGCACTAAAATCTATGTTAAAAAAAAAGCCGTGAACAGGCTGATTGTAAATTAATATTCTCTTTTTCAGATTACACTAAATGTGATTTCAATAGAGAATTAACAAATCCGGACATGCAAACATGAGAAAGTATTTTCAGAGAGATGTTCTGGTTTCCAGTTATTCTATAAAAAAACTAATTCAAATTTAGAATATAGTAGTTACAATTAATAAAAGTGTTTTATTGAAACGAAGTTCCTTATCGCGCGTTGTGAAAGGGGGCTAGACGGAAAAAATTCTTACGAAAAGTTGTCACGACACTTTTTGCTATAGTACTATTGTAAGCTGTGCGGCGTCGCATGTTTCTCTGTCTGTCTCTCTCTCTCTTATAGAAAGCAAGCCAGATATTTTCATTTCTATTTCGCATTGAACAGTGTGGTGTCGCGACGATTATTTTTGTTGAGTGTATACAGGTTTTTTGTAAATAATAAATAATAATTTAAATAAAATAGAATCCCAAACATATGTTTCCTACTTCAGTTACCACAAGCCAATTATTACGAGAATTGAGCCTACTGATTAAGTTTATATAACATTATATTTGTTAATAATAAAAAAAAATATTATTATAACTTAAAAAAAAATAAAATGTTATTACAATTCCTTCACTAATTAATCGAAAGGAACTTAGTTCCATCCGGGTGTCCCTTGACACCTCTCAAGTTTTTTTTTTTTTAGATAAAGTCTAAATATATTTATTGCCAGCATTTGTTAGCGGCTTCGTTATACTAAACTAAACTGAAGACCTAATACGCTTTATCACATAGAAACTTAACTTACACTAATCATAATAATAATTAGGAAATAATAGGCGAGTTAGGGAAAAATGATGAGAGTAAATGTTTACGATGCGCCCGCACACCGTCACGAAAAACAGACACCCTGAAATTATTACGATTTCAAGAGTCAACATTTTGTTTCTTTGTATATTTTTATTGTTAGTGTGGTCTTTTTCTACAAACGTAAAATAAGGAGAAAGATAAAATTTTTGAAAAGATTCTTATCTTGTTACGCCAAAGAAGTATAACTTCTAACGCGTGTACAGTTTTTTTAAACGGGTTACACAGGTAAGGATTTGTTAATTGACCGTTCTTACGAGAGGGCTTTAAAATTTTAATCTGCTAATTTTTTGTGTGGCGAAAAAAAGTGGTGATAAATACTATATCGGGTAGAGTGGGAGCAGTGTCTCGCTCGCTTTAGGGCCGTGTTTTTCATTATTTTTGATAACATGACCCCTTTAGTATGAAAAAATATTGCGCGACCGTTACTTTCTTGCATGTAATTTATTTTGTGACAAATATTGAATCCAACATATTTATTTATTTTCAAAATTAGGGTTTGGATAAATACATAAGAATTCTCATAAGTTCTATTTAATTTTTTTGTTAATTTAATACAAATGTTTAAGATAGAGATTTCATAAGTTATTTTTCTTTTTGTTTATTTGATAGAAATTATTATGTGAACTTTGTTTTTTTCTGAAGTAACTTTCCCAACCATTTGCAACTCCACTATAAAAATTTCGCGACCCCTCTAAATAGGCTTCTTGGTTTCCCATGGGATCGCGACCCACACTTTGAAAAACACAGCCTTAGAGTTTTGTGGAACACGGAGACATCCTGTCTCTTTGCTTTATTTATTTCTTGTTGTCCGTGATTACGTGTACTGCATTCCAGGTGGAGTACAATCTATGGCTATTCAAAAATAATTGATGAGTAATTAAATTTCACTTCTAACGTGTGTCTTTCTCACACACCCTGTTTAATTGTTATAGCGAATGACGTTCTAAAGAGTTTACACTATGTTTGGGATTTTTTTTTATTAAATTACGTTTTCCAATTTATTCACTATCGTATTCCAATGGACCTCCGTCTCTATTATTCTTAATCTCAAAATACTTTCCATTAATTTTTAACTTCTTTTCATTCTTCGACTCTCTCTCTACTGCTTTAATTTTCTCTATAACGTCTTCTTTCTGATATCTCAAATTGTCTCCGTCGATATCGGACAGATCTTCGATGTCATCTTCTGGATGATAAGGGTTGTTAAAAGCTCTTGATAATCTGGTGTTCGTGTCGCTGTCCATCTGAACTATCCTTATGTGTTGACAGATACATAATCTACCTTCTAATAGGACTGCAAAAACTGTTAACAATATATATTTTTTGTTATTAGTGACAACCATTGGTATTCTTACTTAGCACACTAATACTGACACTTCTATTTTTGTCACGCGCGATAAATATGATTATAATTATATCCCACCACGGTGCGACACTGTCACTTATGCAAAAATGCAACTTTTCAGGAAAATCATTTAAAAGTTTGACATTGTAAAAAATTATGATATTTCAAGATTTAGACAGGGTAAATAGCCTCAACTTTTAACTTACTTTTAAAAGAATAATAATCACTTAATATTGTAATAAAAATACTATTAATATATTTTTAACCTGCCAACCCCCTCATAAGTGACGTTGTGAAATTAACGAAAAATAATACCCGTAAATATGCAACACTGAATTGAAAAACCAAGAACAAATGGTTTACTTAGTTTTATTTTGAATCGCAATTATAAGAAATAAAATATGTCTATATTTTTTTTAATTCTGCTCAAGCTTTTGGTAAATTTTGTAATTGGCATATTCAACAAGGGTTATTTATTAAAAAAAAGCATACTTTTATAAATTGAATTGAATGCATAGATGTCACAAGACGAACGCTTAGGCCGCCTCTCAATCGTTTATTTCGCGCTCTCAGTTACACGCTCGGCTTAGGCGGAACGTGACAAAGAGTAATCATGCTTTTTCGTGAGTGCAGTCGGCTTTCATTGATTTATACACGCTATCACGTTAAAAATCAAAACTGTATCAAGTCATTTTTGAGTGACACGCGGATAACGGCAAACCTCTATGTTTTATTTACATAGTTAGTAGCCCGTGTCCGCGACTTCGTCCGCGGAGAATACTTACTTTGGACTAACGCTAACACGCAGGGGAAGCTCTAGTAGTTCGGTGAAGTTAGGTCAAAAGCGTAATCAGTTCGACAAAAAAAAAGCAGCTGAAGCTCTCAAGATGAAAAGAAATCCCGATACTGTAACATTTTTCATTGGTGCTCCGCTCCTATTGGTCTTGACATGATCATAAATAGTCTATAACCTACCTCGAGAAATGAGCTGTCTAACACTTAAAGAAGAACACTTTTAAAATAGGACCAGTAGTTCCTGAAATTACCCCCTACAACTTGACAAACTCACATCCCAGTCCGTTAGTGGTATCCGCCGCAAACTATGAACCCGTACCTAACGCTGCGCGTTATAAAAGACGTTCGCGACACATTTTTACCGACCCTTCTGATTCAATCACGTCAGTGAAGGATCAGTACCAGCCTGTCCCTGGAAACAGAGCGTGTTCACGCCCACGCCCGCGTAACCACAGATCACGCCGCCGTGGTCTGGTGGTTAATTTCGCTCCTGCACACCCGATTAGGCCTCCCACGGCAGCGACTCAAGCCTAGGTTCGATCCCTCGGTAGGGAGCCCTTGAGTGCGTTGCTTGCGCGATACGGTGACACAAATATACATCACCGCTACAACACTACACGATCACCCCCACACACGTGCACGCCTACACGTTTACACATGAGACTGGAAGGGTTTAATTTTTTTCCCTTATCGAACTGAAAAACTCAATTTTCCGATAATAAATATATGGAGGAGTTGTTGAGGCGTGTATGCTTGGTACACATATACGTTTCAACAACTCATACATATATGAATAGTTAACTAGGTTAGCTAGGATAGGTCGCGATTTTGCATGCAACAGGCAACAGCCAAGCTGAGGTGTGCCGTGCACCCTTGAGCTGGTTGCCAAAATAAAATCGGCTGAGTGCCTTAAGCGCTCGCCTTAGTAGTCCGGTGAAGCTGTTAAGACCATGCCGGGTCAATAGAGTAGTCAATAAAAAAAAAAATTGACAAACTCACAAACTCTTACCTCTTTATAATATTAGTTTAGATTACAAAGGAGGTTATTAATAGTGCCAACATTATAGAATTAAAGACAAAACGTATACTTACAAAACAAATTTATAGCTGTCGATAACATTTGTAACAGAGATTTAACAGCATACTTTATGATTTACGTCTATTCGGTAGTAATAGGGCTGACACTTAAATAGCTTTAATAAGGAATAGACAACTATAATGTTTTAAGTTTTGGAATTAGTGTCGTTTCAATTTCAAATTTAGAAAATATCGAAATTTGAAGTTCCTTTACTTGCTCCTGATAGGCCGTTCCTACTTTAATGTCTAATATGAAGTACCTTATAATAGTGCTAAGTCGGAATAAAATCCTCGTTAATGTATTTGATCACTGAAAATCTGGTGAAGCTGTAAGGGTTTATCAGGTCAACTGTGTTAGACTGTCCGAAAAGAAATAGGGTGTGGCTGTGTCATAGACACGTCCCTTTGTTTTACGTGAATACGTCTCGTAACGGGCGATATTTTCTATATAAATTATTATTAGTTATGTATGTCATAATCATAACAAGTCCACCGGGTTTCCATATTATATTTATGATGGCAACTGTTCCATTTAACGAGCTGGAGATGTACTGGAATCGTCGTTGATCCGCTCGGCTGCATTCACTTTTTTTACGTTGCCAGCACTGCTTGACTCGGTTATATGGTATTTCATTGGTACCGTTCGTTTGGTTTTGAGATGTTTTCTCCAACCCCTTAAGATTTCTATATTTTAATTCAAGAGAACCAGTCAAAGCGCGACAGATAGACAAGCAAACAGGATTTTTTTTAACTTTATTTTGGCTATCAATCTTTCCGATTATTACTGCCATTGTCACATAGTCAATAATATCAAAAGTGTCGTGCGATCATTTCAATGTTAAACATCGTGTGAATCAATATTCTAACAAGTTGGTGGATCTCTTGTTAGAACCTTCCAGGGAGTTTCTGTGGCATATCAGAATTTCATGTTCCGTGGTATTATTTTCCATTGACTTCACTTATGCACAACAAACTAACTATATTACGTAAAACACCACCAAATTTACACAATATAGAGTCAAATAACACATGGTTATGAATAAAATATAAAATCCACTACATGACAGATAATATCCCGCCAAAAAACGAAAACAGGGTTACTTTCATATTTATAATATTAGTAAGAAGTTTTTGGCGTGATCTTGGATTGCCATGTAGTGGTCTTTATATTTAATCCATAATCTTATATTATTTGGCTCTATATTGTGTAATGTTGGTGGTGCTTTACGTAATATAGAACGGTTATTGTGCACAAGTGAGGTAAATGGAAAATAATACCACGCAGCATGGATTCTGACTAGCCACAAAAACTCCATTTAGAGTTCTAACAAGATGGCCACCATTTTGTTAGTTCATTGAAATAATCACAAGAAACTTATAATATCATTAAATACTCGACAATGGCAGTAATAAACTAGTAGAAGATTGGTTACCAAAAATAAAATAAAATATTAGTAAGGATTGTTAGGTAACCCTAAAATCGGATTTCATTTTATTGTGAAATTAATTTCATGCGTCTTGTTATTGAAAGTAATAGAAAGTTAAATCTTCTAGTGATTTTCTACAACAAAACGTGTTGCACCTTTAGTTTTCAGTTTAGGAAAATAAGTAAATATTCAAAAAAAAGAATAAGCCTACTTCAATATCCATAAGGCACTAAAAAGCGGAAAATAAATAGTATATTAAATTAACCAAATTAAATAAAACATATTAGTATGTGCGCTGGTTAATTTGATAAACTATTTATTTTCCGCTTTTTAGTGCCTTATGGGTTTTTGATTAATATTGTAGTCGGTTAATTCTTTTTTTTGGAAAATTTACTTTATTTCTATATTTCTCCATTTTAGTGTATTAAATATATTTTACTAAAACTTGCGGGTCACCTGATGGTAAGTGATCACCGCCGCCCATGGACACCTGCGACACGAGAGGAATCACAGATGCGTCGCCGGCCCTTAAGAAAGGAACAGGCTTATTTCTTGAAAGTTGTGTTACTTTGTCACGGATCCCAAAATCATAACCTATCCAAACTCATCAAACTACCCTTGAAGTACATCCTTTCCAATAAAAAATGAATCATCGAAATCGGTTGGCGTAATATTGAGTTATTTGTCAATTTGTTGTGTACATACTTAATGCAAATTTAACACTTATACGGTTTTGCACTGGATGCCGTTGTCAGAACTGGACCAAATGGGACAAAACGGGAAGCACCAGCTTTCAAATAAAAAAAGAATCATCATAATTGTATAAATAGGACTACCCGTATATCTAATCTATCTATCTAATACCTTTAAACGAGCAATTTTTGAATATTTTTATATTGTTATATATTCAGGATTTTGGACACGGAGTCAGTTATTTCCGTGAAACTTAGTATGTAGGTGGTTTCGAGGACGATAAATCGATCTAGCTAAATTTTATTCTTAGAAAACTTATTATCTGAGTTTTTAGGCAATGAAAATATATAACTAGATTAAGAAGATAAATTTCGCCACCGCTGTCAAAACAAAAATAGCTCAGATGGAAAAAGGCTTACCTCAGTTCGAATATGAGTGACAGCATAAGAAATAAATTTTTTTTTTGCAAGAAAAAATGTTGTTAACAATTAAAATGAAGTAATTTACAAAAGCATTTGTCATATCACTAAATTGTGATTGAACGTTCTATTAAAATGCAAAAACCACTCAGAAATGACAACGTTATCTTCTTCTATTTAGTCATTCAAAATGGAATAATACATCTGTTGTCGTTCGAAAGGTATCACGGCAGCGGCTCAAGCCTAGGTTCGATCCCTCGGTAGGGAGCCCTTGAGTGCGTTGCTTGCGCGATACGGTGACACACAAATATACATCACCGCTACAACACTACACGATCACCC
>JACEII010000154.1:212596-256660 GCA_014332785.1 Antheraea mylitta | reverse complement strand
TTTTATTTTTCCATTTTTAGTGTATATAAATATAGTTATCTGGTTCTAATTAATTATAAAATAAGTTCATAACTTGACAAACAAACATGATATTACACCGTACTAGATCCAACTGGTCAAATTAGGTTGATTGTGAACGAATTCCAGAACCTCATCTTTCCTAATGTCCGTTTCACGGAAATTGCCTCAACAGTCATAACCCCACATGTAAGTCCTCGTCAAACGAGTCTTATGTACCCAAACACAAGATAGCTGCTGTAAGCCGTTGAGGAGTTCCATTCTTCATTTTCATGATCAACTCAGGATTGATTAAATGATATTCTTATCATTACAACAGGTTATTCCAAGTTTTCATTAAAATTAGCTTATGGGGAAGTTCATTTATTCATATGAGCTTTATTCATCCCTTTATTTTCAACCCTTATGGTTGGATTTTTTTTTAATTTCAAGAACACCATTCCCAGTTATCAAATTTCAAATAAAATTGTTGAAATCGGGTTCAAGTACACGAAAATACGTAGACACGAACTGGGTGAAAATCAAATAAACGATATTTAACCCTCTTAGGGGTTGAATATTTTATTCAAATTTATATGGGACCACCTTGGAGTATAGCCAAATCAAACAAAAAAAGAATCATTAAAATCGGTTCACAATTGACGGAGATATCGATTAACATACATAAAAAAAAAAAAATACATACACCCGAACATATAACCTCCTTCTTTTTCGAAGTCGGTTAATAAAACAGTCATTATTTTGTGGAACAAATTTGTACTGCTTTATCTTTTCTTTATACCATATCTGATCTCTATCGTAATCTGTTTTTTTACGCATATAACTTATAGAAAACAATTTCGATGTTTCACATTTCTATGCGTTCCGTGACGGCTCAATTTTTAAATAGTAATCGCATCCTTGAGCTAACGCTAATTCTGAGTAATCGATCGCGGGCGGACACTAAACAGTATCAACGCTCGACAAAGCGTCAGCCACGATGTGTGCCTTACCGTTTATGCATCTCATCTGTAGTGAATGCACTAATAAATGCAAGTTGACGAATACAGGTTGACTCTTTAGAGTTACTCGTTTTAGTAAAAACGTACATCAGCGATTTATGATCACTAAAGACTGTCAATTATGGTCCTTCGATAAGAATTTGATAGTATTTTATTGACAAACTTGCTTCTACCCGCGACTTCGTCCGCGTGGAATAGTTACTTTGGAGTAACGCTTACGCGTAGCGGAAGCTCACTGAAGAAAAAGAAACGACTTTGTAACATTTTTAATTAGTACTCCCTTCCTTATTGGCCATAGCATGATAATATATAACCTATAGCCTTCTTCGATAAATGAACTATCTAACATTGAATTTTTTTTTTTAAATCGGACCAATAGTTCCTGTGATTAGTGTGTTTCAACTTACTAAATAAACAAACCCTCTAGCTTTATAATATTAGTATAGATTACTACTCTTCTCTCGTACTTAACTCCAATCGTCATTCAAATTACAATCATTTTTGATAGAGTGGATCGATGTTAATGAAACAAAAAATGAGTTAGTCCTGAGGATATGCTTTATGATTTTCTTGCTGAGGTTTTATTGTGAACTCAGTACTTTAGCAGTGATACGTGTTCATAGAATTTTTTTTTTTTTAAATGAAAACGCTGTTGTTTGTCTTTGTTGAAAGGTCTTTACAGCTTCATCGAACTATTGAAGCGATCGCTGAAGGCACTCAGCCGATTTGGGATGTTTGGGCGACTAACTCAAGGGTGCACGCCTCGGCTTGGGCTGTCGCCTGGTTCGTGCAAAAATCGCGACCTATCTGAGCTAAGCTAAGCTATCTAGATATACATATATGAGTTTTCTAAAAATGATTGAAATGTATTCTATTACTTATTTCTAGACACCGTCAACATTTTTTTTTTCACGAAAATCGAACACGTTAGATTTATTGATAATTTATTATATGTATAGAAATTGTATCGCTAACACGATGATAAGCTGAAACGACATAGTGACTGCACTATGCCTGATGTTAAGCATAGTACAATCCAAAAACTTCGGCAATCACCGAGAGACAGATTATCCATCGCCGGTCGCCGCTGTCATGCCGGCCATAATGACGAAGGTCACCCAGTACTGGATATGCACAGGTTGATCCCGAAACGCGACGCGCAGAAGCGAGTCACTATGACGGGCTTTTTCGCCATATGCATGGTGGTTGCGACCCAGTCGGGCTGTAAAATCCTACCACCCTGCTTTCGCCATTGCCTCGTTCGTTATTCAGCAGGGTGCACCACGTGCAGGTGAGGTTGGCTTGAGTGTCTCAAGTCTTAAGATGTTACTCGACACCCCTTACACCCCAAAATATTTCTGTTCTGACTGTGACATTGCCTTTGAAAAATATTCTAAATGCGACCATTCGTTGTTGATACACTGGTGCAATATTGTACCTACAGCGTTATTTGATTCGTCCGTCGCGAGTTCTACGGGCGTATCGGGCAACGGGTGCGATAATGTAACTGCATTCTGTAGACTCCATTTACATTTCTCTAATGCTTCGTCAGCTTTATATGGTCACTGAATAATAGTTTTTTCTTTCGTTTTATAATTATGTATGTATATTTAAAACTGATTGATAATCTACAGCCTTAGGTACTAGTCTGTCAAAAGTCTACCCGGAATTTCCTATTTAAAATTCCCGCGTAAGTCTTTGTCAAATTTCTTTTTTCCGGTAAGTTGGCAACACCGTAAGACATGATGACACCAAGTTTGGGCGCTATCTTTCAATTTTTTTGTTTAAAACTGCTGCTCTTGTTTATTAACCTCAATTGCGTTTTTCGATTGTTTATCATGAATAATTTGGTTGAGCAAAGAGTTTGCATTAAGTTTTGTGTTTCCAACGGGATTCCTTGTGGCGATTCGTTGTAAATGTTGAAAAATACCTACGGTGACTCAGTTTTATTGAAAACACAAGTTTATGAATGGTACAAAGCATTCAAAAACGGTCGTGAAGACGTTAATGATTTGCCTCGCGCAAGCACTCCAAGAACGGCTGTAACTTAGGAAAACATCGCTAAAGTGAAGGAATTGGTGCTTGAAAATCGTCGATATAGCTTAAGAGAACTAGCACAAGAGTTGGACATTTCACACGAATCTATTCGTACGATCTTAGTTGATATTTTGCAGATGAGACGCGTCACAGCGACGCTTGTTCCAAAAGAGCTGAATTTTTTTCAAAAAGAGCATCGGAAAGCGGTTGCTATGGAAATGCTTTCTCAAGTTGCCAGTGACTCTACATTTATGCAACGCATCATCACTGGTGACGAGACATGGGTTTATGAGTATGACATGCAAACAAGTCAACAGTCATCCGAATGGCGCTTCCAAGATGAGCCAAAACCGAAAAAACCGCGTCAAAGTCGATCAAAAATCAAGGTTATGCTCACTGTCTTCTTTGATTATCGTGGTGTGGTGCACTATGAATTTCTTCCGCAAGGTAAAACAGTGAATAAGGAATACTACTTAAGCGTTATGAAGCGGTTACGAGAGAGCATTCGTCAAAAGAGGCCGGATTTGTGGAAAAACAATTCTTGGCTTTTGCATCACGATAATGCACCATCTCATAAAGCTGCAATTGTGAACGAGTTTTTAACCAAACACTCAACTAATTTGATTGAACAAGCACCGTATTCACCAGATATGGCCCCCTGAGATTTTTTCTTGTGTCCCAAACTCAAATTGCCACTTCGGGGAACACGTTTCGAGTCGATTGAAGCAATAAAAGAAAAAGCGAAGAAGGAGCTGAAATTAATCCCGGCCGCGGCCTATAAAATTTGTATGGATGAATGGAGTAACCGTTGGCGTAAATGTATTACCTCAGAAGGGGCTTACTTTGAAGGAGATAGAATAAATTTTCATGATTAATTTAAATTGTTTTTTTTATTGAGAAATTCCGGGTAGACATTTGACAGAAGGTATGTGAGATCTGTAAAAGTTCACCATTCGAAAATTTTCTACGGTTTGATGTGATGGAAGTTTAAAATAGCTGTTACTTTATACTTCAAAGCCTTTATACCACAGTCAGAAACTGTGGAGCTTTAAAATACTGTTAGGAATTTTGAATAATTATTGATTATTACAGAACTGGCCAATTTAGATAATCCGTTTAGAACCAATTCTAACAATAAATCACTTTTTAAATAACCGACACGGACAGAGCTACTGCACGCTACGACGGCCACCGAAAGAGCGAGTCAACACGGCAAGCGCCGCCCTTTATATGTGCCGTTCGCAATATAGCTAACTACCCGACATTAAAACATAACACCGACCAATGGTGTCTCAGGTCATTAGTAACACCCCCGATATGGTCATTAGTAGTACGGAGAGTGCTAACAATACAATTTTATTTAATCTAAAACAACATTTAGATAAATTAATATACAAACCATATTCATTGAAATAAATAATAGGTCTTTACCTATGAAATTGCCGTTCTGCAGTACTGGCCATTTCAAATCAAAATAATTTTTGTTTGTCTAAGAATTCTAATTTCAAATTAATTTTATTTTAAAAACATGGAATTCTTTTTCCAAAAGTAGTCATTTGTTTATTGATTAGTGTTATTTTTTTTTTTCATCGCATTTCAATCTTTTTTGTCATTATGGATACGTTACAAATTCGAGTAATTTTTTTTATGTCTTATAGTAGTCAAACGAACATGCGGATCACCTGTTGTTAAGCGATCACCGCCGCCCATAGACACTAGCAACCCCAGAGGAGTCGCAAGTGCGTTGCCAGCCTATGTTTGTGGGAATGGAGAGACAGGGAGAGGGGAAGGAAGAGGAAAAGGGAGGGGAGGGGAGATGGGTCTCCGGCGCTCTCACTGACCGAACGAAACGCAACAATGTAAGCACTGTTACTTCACGTCGGTTTTCTGTGAGAGGGTGGTGCTACCCCGGACGAGCCGACCCATTCAGGCTGAAACCAATAATAGCTTTAGCGTGGCTCTACCACTATGAAATATGAATACCGTCGTGGCAGCAACGCGGCACAAGCGGCACGCAATATCAACGACGTTTACGGAGCTAGCACTACAAACCAACGCACCACCTGTTATTCGTTTGCTCGCTTCCGTTAGGGGAATTTCGACCTGAAAAATGAACCTCACGGTCGTCCGAAGACTTTGGTTGACAATGACGAATTAAAGGCGATTGTGGAAGCTAACGATACACAATCTATGGCTGAATTAGCAGCAGCTTTCGACGTTAGCGTCAAAACAATATTGGTCCATTTGCGTCAAATTGGCAAGGTAAAAAAAGCTTGACAAATGGGTGCCCCACGAACTCAATGATCGCCAGCGCGAAATTTTATAGTAATATATATATATAGTATTATAGTAATACAAATAAAATACATGAAAAAAAAATCGTTTAACTTTTTTCATACAAAACGGCAATTTCATAGGTAAACACCTAATATTTGTTCTAAGTGCAGCTTTTAGAGTACAGATAATTCTGATAATGAAATAGATAGTTTCTTCTATCTAGTCTAAACCTTTAAGTACAGTATGGTCTATAAATCTTTGAAATGTTTGTGCTGCTTTTGGGAGTCCAAACGTCATGCGTGGCAATTCATACAAACAATACGGAGTTGTTATAGCCGTTTTTTCAATACCTTCTCGATTAACAGGAATACAATGATAAGCACAAATGGGTCGGCTCGCTCGGGATAGTACCACCCTCACACAAAAAACCGACTTAAAGTAACAGTGCTTGCATTTTTGCGTTTCGTTCGGTCAGTGAGAGCGCCGGAGGTCCATCTCCCCTCTTCTCGCTCCCTCACTCCTTTCCCTAAACACAGGCTGGAAACGCACTTGCGACTCCTCTGGTGTTGCTTGTGTCTATGGATGGCGGTGATCGCTTAACATCAGGTGACCTGCCTGTTCGTTTGGCTCCTATATGACATAAAAAAGCCATCAGATAAGTAAAGTCTTGTAATCTTGGAGTAGGGTATCTATACAGTTTGGTGATGGAATTTTACTTACGGTTATCACCACAAGGTCGCAAATTACCATTATTTTTTGGATCAACGTGCAGAGGGCTTGCTGAAGGGATTTTTTATGGCCTGCGTATTCCCATATCAAGCATAACGCGAAATTCTTCTTTGACTTTACTATATCTATTAGGATGTGAAGCTCTCGCTTTTCCATGGACAGGGACCCTTGTTTCTTCTAAAAAGCATAAACAAAATGACAAGGGGTCTCCTTAAAATTTACTGGTTATGGGATATTTGGATACTTACATAATAAGGCTGAAAACATGTGTTTTTCATCATAGGTTGTGCAAACATGACGACTAAACCAATAACATTTATATTTGTTTCTCTGTAGATTAATTTCCGAACGCTTAACTCTACTAAAAATTCCATAATAGCTTACAAAATCTGCTCCTAATATCGGTTGTTTAACGTCAGCAATCAGAAACAATGGATATTAATCAATAACTGTTAATATTAGTGTGCATTGAAGTTTCAAGATGGATATCTTTAAAACGGTTAACTTAATTGACTAATCATAAGAGATCATTTTCTTAGATCAGTGAATTTCCTATGAACCACTATGCGCATATCATAATATATTTTTGTTAACGAGTTATAAAATTCATAAGAAAAAAGAAATCTGCCTGAATATAATATAACTTCAACCTTCAATAACTTTTAAACGGTGAGGTTTACAAAAAAATCTGAGAAATCTTTTTTGTACAAAACTCAATTTCCTACAACTATATAAGACGAGATTTTTTTTTGCAAATAGTGAATACCGAGATATTCATTTTTCTTTCTAATAATAAAGAAAAAATAAAAAAAATACTGAAGGTCGAAGACTTTGCCATTAAAATTAAGAGCTCATACTGGAGGAGAGAATTTTTTTGAGGTGTCAACCAACCTCATTTTCAGAGTATAAAGTTTAAAAAAAATAGTTGATTTTTTATGACCCAATCTAATATGTTTTATACATTTTGTTCCAGGCAATATGGCTCACATAATACCAGGAAATCCATCATACACAGTATCACTGGACGACATCGATCTAGATTACTTCTATAGAAAGATTCACCTACCTAAAAATGGGTTGATCAAACCACTTTGGACCAATGTTGGTTACAGAGAAAGCGATTATTATGAATTGGAAATTGTCACAAAGGATACAGACGATGTAAACAATGAAGCTTACTATGGTAAATCATTTATTCATATTTTTATGTAAACTGAATGCTTTCTTGGTCTCGAATAATACAGTAATTCCTTGATTACTCAAGTTAAACTTCGGTATGCTTACCTGTTAACGCTACCGCAACTGAAATTGGTCTAAAGTGTCAAAAAAGAGAGCCAGAGTAAAACCGACTGACTCAGTCTTCGCTGCCATCCTAGCCCTCTATGTTATTTTATTGTGAATATATATTAATTTCCTTGGGTAACTGTAGCTGCGGTGGCATTAACACGTAAGTACGAAGAATCTTACGGGAGGCCTTTTAAATTCCGATCGGCAATGTTGTTGTGTGGCAAAAACTGGTGTGGATAAAAGGGGTAGAGTGTTGGAAACACCGATCACCGGAGTTACCCAAGCGCGATTAGTACTTGGATGGGTACCCACCTGGGAACATCGCGTCACGTTGGCTTATTATCTCGGATAGAGTACTTGAAACACCGGTTCTTGTCCAATCACGGCAATTAAGCAACGTCGGGCGCAGTCAGTACTTGGATGGGTGACCGCTTGGGAACACCGCGTCACGTTGACTTACTATATCGGATAGAGTGTTGGAAACATCGGTGCTCGTCCGACCACCGAATTTAAGCAACGTCGGGCGTGGTCAATACTTAAATCAGTGACCTTATGGGAATCCCCCTCGACGATGGCTTTTCGTTGTATTTTGGTTACTGCAATACCATTTTATTTTGTACATTTTAGTGCTTGATTACAGTCCTATATGATGTTAACGGACAATGTGGTCTAAGATGGTAAACACGCTAACCCTAAAAAGGGACTGGTTCTCAAGTGTACCTGCAAGAACTCACCTATAGGTGTTTGGCTAGCAAACCATGCAATGGTTTCTTCGCGATATTTTTCTCCACTGAAAGCTACGATTTTCTGCAAGTATTAAAACCTACATCGATTTATGCGTGGTCTAAACACACAAAGCACTGAGCTATCATTATTTAAAACTTTATTCTCTTTAGTTTAATAGAAGTAAAACCTTTTTCATTAAATTTTGACTAAAACAAATTGAATTAATCCTTGGGGTCCTTTTATGTTAGGATGCTCTGAAGTGATGATTGCTCAATAGTAGGATTAATTGGACACTACGTTGAATTCATGTGGCACACATGTTGGTACACATGTGTATTTCACGAATTCTTATATGTGTGGATAGCTATCGTAGTTTAGCCTAGACAGATTCGCGGTGTTACATCCAAGGCAACAGTCCAAGCCCAGGTTCGGCCACTCTGGCATCTTTGAGCTTGTTGCCAAGTGGCTAAGTGCCGTAAGCGCCAACCTTAAAAATCCGGTAAAGTTGTGAAGGTTCGTCAGGACAAGATTGTAGTGAGAAAAAAATTACACTATTTTCGATGAATGAAAAGATTGTGATGAAATCGTAACATTGTAGAAAGACTAATTTAAACTTTCTAATGCACTTCTGAGTTAACAGAAAAAGACACTGTCAAAATGCATGTTGTAAAAAAACCTTGATTATGCTACTCTCACATCTGCGAAACAAAGCTTCGACTAATTGTCTCGCTAAAATGAACGCCAAAAATCATTCGGATAAAGGCGCAGATGATACGTTTCCACACCTGTGTCTTTCCAATGAGTCGACATTAGTGTCCGGTAAACTCCTCTGATGTATGTACAAATTGCCAGCCTAGTTACCGTGCTGCGTCTATCGTAACGCAGCCCGATAGTTCGTAACGCATAAATTTAATGTCTTCCCAGAACTACATTAAATGTGACCATAGATAAAACTTCGTGCCGTTACACGCAGGTATGGGAGTAGATTTATTAAGTATGTAAAAACTATTCTGCCGATATTAAAAATAACAAAATTTCGTTACAGCTCACAACTTAATCTGTGAATCTTACAAATGCCATGTATGTAACATAAATGTACCAAAAATATATATGAAAGAACATAATCAAACGACAAAACATAAAGTGTATTTAGAAATAGCAGATAACTCATTACAACGGTGTAGAAGACATATTAATGAAGAATTCAGCCATCAGGAATCCGGTTTACGATATGATTGTTATTTTTGCACTTCGTGTAGTGCTGCTGTTGCTACAGAATTGGAAGGCCACCATGAAAAGACACCGGGTCATTTAATATCAGTTAAACACGACAATTTACTTCAACAGTTCCTCAAATATTATCTAGATAGAGATAACGTCGAGATTGATTTTGAATTAGATAAGGTTAAAGTGTTTGAAAATTTGAATAAACTTAATAACACAAATGATAATGTAGGAGAAAAAAGTGGACTTAAAACAGAAGTTGACCAAAGTTCTAAAGTTGACATAGTCTTAAACTCGAGTACTGAAAAGATGGATGCAAATGATGATACAGTTGAAAATGATATTAATGTTGCTCTTAATAAAGATTCAAACTCCAACATACAAACATGTGATGCAGATAAAAATATTATACCAGAAAACACTGTAGAAACAGCTATTAACAGCCCAAATATAAACCCTTCGGGTGAAGATCAGACTATATTAAAAAATAACATAGTTGATATAGAAATAAATGATGAAATAGATGATGATATTAATGTAAATTCAAAGGGTAAAGAAACGGAAACAGACCAAAGTGAAGTGTCGCCAAGGAGAAGAAAAAGAAAAAAGAAGGTAAAAGTTGATTTTGTCGAGGTTCTAAAGGGGTATTACAAACAGATATCATTTGGGCATAAAGTAGAAATAATTGACGAAGATACATTAGCAATAACACCCCTTAATAGTGACGATACGATTTTGGGGAAGTCATCCTTTAACAGAACCAGTGTCATGGTTCCTGTAAAAAAATTTCACTCTTACAAAGAAGTGGATGGTCACACACGGTGCATGTTATGCAATATCAACATAGACGATGTAATCGAAAGCCATATATTTTCCGATGGTCACATTATGTCAGTTATGGCACCCATTCCGGATCGGAATTGTATTAGACATGTACGTAACACTACTTTCCTATTTTAATTCACCAAAGTATGATAGTAGTTATTTGTCTTCTTTACCCTTATCCCACATAATTAGGGTCGGCATCACATGTTTTCATTTTCCGCTCTCCATATTCATACTTCTTATACTCATATTTGTGGGTGGCAGAGCCACGCTCATGCTATAACTGGTTACAGCATGAATTGGTCGGCTCGCCCGGGGTACTACCACTCTCTTATTGAAAACAGACGTGAAGTAACAATGCTTGCATTGTTGCATTTCGTTCGGTCAGTGAGAGCGCCTGAGACCCACCTCTTTCCCCCTCTATTACCCGACATAACAGACTGGCAACGCACTTGCAACTCCTCTGGTGTTGCTGGTGTCTATGGACGGTGGTGATCACTTAACATCAGATGACCCATCTGTTCACTTGCCTCCTATGATATAAAAAAACATCATTTTTCACAAAATCAATCAATTCCTTTTTCACTCTTCCTTTATTTCCATATCTAAATCTATACACCTTCATACTCCCATACTTTTCCAGGTACATGACTTTCATCTCTCCTCATAACATGTCCATACCATGCTACAATATTGATGCTCAACTTCTCTGTCACTAGTGCTATTTTTAAACTAATGATAATCTATACTAATATTATAAAGGGGTAAAGTTGTGAGTTTGTGACGTACGGGGTAATCTCAGGAAGTACTAGTCCGATTTGAAAAATTCAGTTTTATATAGCACTTTTTGGAGAAGTTTATATATCATCAGGTTGAGGCCAATAGGAGGGGACCTCCAATGAATTAGGTTTCATAATCTGGATTTTTTTCCTCTTAACAGCTTCCGCTGCGTGTTAGCGTTTGTCCAGAGTAACTCTTACTACGCGAACGAAGTCGCGGGCAGGGGCTGGTATTTTATAAGATTGTATATATCATTGTCGCTAAAGGATAAAATAAAAAATTGGTTCAGTCAAGGCTTATCCTTTGACTAGAGGAGAGTTTTTTCCAAGTCCGGTACCCGCTAGCTACCACCGTTGAAAATCAGCAGTCGAGCATCTGTTGATGTGTTCCGTCAACTGCACTGAAGAGCGTGTTCTGCTCGAGGTTTAGCATCTTCAGCATCTTAATCATTATTTAATATCAAATTATTTTAAAAACAATATGTGTATAAGAAGGTGAATACTGAGGGGAGAGTGGCAGCGAAAGACATGTCATGCTGACTATACTTTGGTGATCCATAGGAACATCAGATTTATATTCCGCTGGTTAACACGTTCACGCCGGCGCGTACCACCGGTGGTACGCACCGCCAGAAAAGACAGTCTAGTGCAGGCCACTGGTGGTACGCGCTGGCGTGAACGTGTTAAACAGCTTTACTTAACTCAACTATAACTGTAATAAAATTAGATCTTTAATTCCTAGTTACAAGTTTAAATATCGACAGGAGAAAGCGGAAATGTGACTGGCCTTTTTGGTCTAAATCACTTCCTACCATATTTTCGTGTAAAAAATACCGCTTCGAATGGTCTGAGTCTGGTTTTCCTACTATTCAATTTTTCATCGATACAACCTTGGTTTTTTGCCTACTTTTAGTACTACACATAAAAAAATTAAAGTTCTATAAAAAAAATTTTGGTCTCTGGTGTAAAATTGGCGTTTTCGAATTACGGCAATTCTGCTTTCTTCCGTCGATATATATAACTATACTCAAGTTAAAATAAGATGACCCGAGTAATTATTAGTGGTCACCCAGTGGTTGAAATCGGAACGTAATGATTTTTTCAAATTTCAATATTAAAGAAAAAAACTTTTACCATTTTTTTTTATTGTATACAAAAGCCGATTTAATACTTATTAAGCAAAGAAAAAGTAATGAATATTAATTAAGAAACAGACTGTCTATTATATTTAGATTTTGGGAGCTGTTCAGTTCCTGGTTACTATTTCTAAATATATTTTAACTATGTTGTATTGAGACGCGATTATAAATGTAATTATATAAGGTATAACTTTATTTTCCAGTGCAACCCCCACTACAATCATTGCATACTATGTAACGAGATAGTATTTGACGTCGAAGCTCACCTTTCTAATAATGAAAATCATAGAACTGATATGATTGCATTCTTGTATCGAAACTCAGAAGTAAAGACTTATTGTCAAATCTGTGAAGTCGAAGTTGGTTCGGAGAATTATAAAACACACGAGAGTAGTAAAAAGCATCGAACGAATTACGACAAAAAGTTTCCGAGTCTATATAATTCGAATAATATGAAGAATCTGGAAGCCAAACGAGACGATGATTGTTACTTGTCAGTAACAGATAAACCGAGTGAAGTATTTTGCAAAATTTGCAAAGTACACGTTCCAGCGAAAAACACGTACCAACATTTAAAAGGCAATAACCACGTACAGAAGTATAATATAATAGTCCAGAATAATCAATTGCAAATATGTGCCAATGGGTATTATTGTGATATATGCAAAGTTAATGTTGCCATAGATGGCCTAATAGATCACATCGAGGATAAACATCATATATCTAGTTTAAATGGTATGCATTTACAAGAGGATGAACTTCACGACCATTTACGTCATTTTGTTTTGAGTGATAATCATGTTTACTGTAAAGTATGTGAACTTGTTGTGGCTAAAGATTTGGACATCATTGAAGAACATTTAATGAGTGCCACGCATGAAGACAATTTCGCTAGATTAATGGAAGAGAATAAATTATTAAAATTGGATGAAAGCGGACGTTATTGCTTATTTTGTGATAAACTGCTTGAGGACGGTGAAATGGAACACATTAAAGGCTCTGAACATAGAAGCGCTATGGAAAAATCTAGCAAACAATCATCAATGAGTGATATTAAAATACATCCACACTTGCAGACGACAGATAATCCTAAAGAACTTAAATGCAAGGTGTGTCTTATAACAGTACCATTCCTACCAAATAACATTGATGAACATGTTATTGGTAAAAATCATAATAAAAACTACAATAAGATGTTGAATAAATTTAAAATAGTCGATGAGATGTATTTTTGCGAAATGTGCAAAGTATTTCTAACTGAGGACAATATGGTCGATCATAGTTGTGGAGTGAATAATACAGAAATTACAGAAGTCAAATCGAATAGAGATAGCCCGATAAAAGATAGCAATATATTTTGCGAAATATGTAAGGTGTCGGTACCTAACGATGCCAATATGATGGAGAAACATTATATCTCAGAAGGACATTTAAACAGTTGTAGTAAGATTATGAACAAAGATAACTACTTCTTCCAATTATCAACAGATTCGGAATCTGTGTCTTCGAATTCATCGCCTATCATCAAGAAAGGCTTGAAGAAACGTAATGCCGAAAATAAAGCAGTTGTTAATTCGGAGACAATAGGAAAAGTATCAGAGAATCAAGTGCCAGAAACTCCCAAATCACTTACTTTACATGACCACATGAAACTTACGGATACACTGGGTGCACTGCATTGCAAAGTTTGTAAAGTTCTTGTCCCCAACAACGCTCACTGTGTGGATGTCCACGTTAACGGTTTGAAACATAAGAATAAGTATGAGACTCTTATAAGAGACAATAAGCTAGACGAACGGCCTAATTGTTTTTACTGCGGATTCTGTGAAGTTTTGATAACGAAAAATTTAAACATCGAACATGTATTAAGTGAAAGTCATATAATTAATGTATCAACAAGTGCCCAGACAGAAAAGCCCGTTCCTATAGTACATTACCTAATGGAGAAAATGGAACGTACGAAATCTTTAAAATGCAAAATATGCAAGACTGCAATAACCGATGGAACTTCATATGTGAAACAGCATTTAGAGTCTCCCGGCCACGCTGAGCTTTATGACGAGTTCCTAATAGAAAACTGTCTAGTTTTCAAGAACAAAACGTTATTCTGCATGGCTTGTGACAACGTATTAGCAAAAGATACTGAATATGAACATGTCAATAGTAAGAGTCACAAAGAGAAAATAGAAACGATTAAATACATATGCGATATTTGCAGTGTTGGCATACCTAATAATTTGAATAGCATACACGAACATCTCCGAGGAGCGATGCACCAAGGTAACTTATTACGTGTCACAAAGTGGCGTAATTAATGCGTCTAGGTTATGTGGCTTGGGGTTTGACATGGGTCTATTATTCATGATTTTCCTGCTACTGAATACCAAAATATAAATGATTTATTAACATGCTCCATACCACGTGTACCACTGGTGGTACACAGTATGTTTGATTTACACGATGTGTACCACCGGTGGTAAACGTTAAACTTGACTTACACGATGAGTACCACCGGTGGTAAACGTTAAACTTGATTTACACGACGTATACCACCGGTGGTACACGTTAAACTTGACTTACACGACGAGTACCACCAGTGGTACACGTTAAACTTGACTTACACGACGAATACCACGGGTGGTACACATTAAACTTGATTTACACGACGTTTACCACCGGTGGTATATGATTTGATAACTACAGAAAACGAAAGAATTACTTATGTCATTTTATGTATGAAGTTGTAATATGATATTGTATGAAATACATCTATTTTTGGCAAAATATCAAATGGCCTGAATGACATATCGGGTAAAAATAGCTTCGTACATAACTGTTTAAGGGTCCGAAAAAGCATCTTTACTGTTGTATTTTACGAAAATATTTATAGTCCATTTTCCATTTTAAATAATAAAATAGAACGACATCTTCGAAAACAATACAGTTATACTGGTCCGTAATCAAAAGCAGTGAATTTTGCGTGAAAAAAAAAAAATTAACGGCAAAAGATAAACATGTAACTATTACAAAGAAAACATTCTGTACAATACTCTATGATAGTACTTAGGTTAGTGTATGATTAGATACTCCTTGTACATTTTATCCAGTTCTCATTTCTCGTATTCGTGTTGAGGTCCAGAAGAGATGTGTAGTCGATTGCAGTGTTGCTTGCTTATATATACTGTGTCCATGAGGGGTTGATACTTCTAGAATGTATTAAAAATGCCTTACGGTAGACTGATAATGTTTAAAGTTTGTGGGATGTTTCAGGGTATACTGTTCTTTGAACTTACGGTACATATCCGGGGTGATAGTTCTAATTCTTATGTGTTCGTGAATCTGTGCCTCAGACGACCCTTTACTAGACTGTATACGATGTTCGTAGAGAGTTAGATTGTTCCACGTGTTTTGATCTTAAATAGTAATAGTAGATGGAATTTAATATTTATAGTGAACTAGCTTTTGCTAGCGATTTCGTTTATGGTAAAAATATTTTTAAATAGAATGTACGTCAAACCCGATTTTGAAACATTCTTCATTGGTGCTCCGTTCTTATTGTAGTTCTTAGCGTAATATATAGCCTACAGCCTTTCTCGATAAATGAGCTATCTAACACTGAAAGTATTTTTCAAATCGGACCAGTAGTTTTTTGAGATTAATGCATTCAAGCAAATACACTCTTTAGGTTTATAAGATTAGTATAGATTTCCTAGGAATAAAAACTGTTAAGGTTTTTCTATGGCTGAATTTGTGTGGTTTCTGGTAAAGCTGTTTCAAATTATAATCAAGGACAGTTTTAGATGTTTAGTAATTGTACAGGGTTAGTGTGGACTTTACCCTATATAAGGAATTTTGTATAGTAGTATTGTGTAGTGCCTGTAGAAGTTTTAAAATGTAGTATTTGTGACCTAAGATTCCACTTTTTTAATTAATACAAAGTTTTATTTAGTTTTTCATAAAAACAATTTACAAATCTTTCTGTCACTTTTTTAATTAAGACATTAAATAGTTCCTTCTTTCTACTGGTTCTCGTTCTACCTTTTTTTGTTTCTACCTACACTATATCATTGGAATTGAGTCGTTCTTTACGATAAATCTAGATTCCTTAGTAATCAAAACCCAAACAACTTATTAAGACCAATTTATATCCAGCATCAATTACTAAGAAGTATTTAGAACTGTAGTCTACAAATTGCATCCCTTACAGACCTTGAACATCAATGATGAAATACATAAAAAAGCCATTTGTTCAGTTAATAGATGCTCTCTTCCTTGGATTTCCCACAAAAGTACTAGTTTTATGCTGCTTACATTCCATACTATGGAGGGTCTGAATACGCTACGTCTTCAGTCTATGGGCGCCACTTTAGTACTCTGGTTTCGTTGGCCACCTAATCTACTACTAATGTACCTCCTCCACAGTCACTATCTAGTAATTTTGAGATAATAATTCCAATCATTCTGATTTTATTACGGATTTGTGTCTTATGTTACACATTTGTGATTCCATCATGCAGACTCTTCCTTGAGTAACCTTTAACTCGCCAAGTCCCATGGTTTCTGTTTAATGTCATAATTCACTACTGACTACTACACGTCTAGTCAATGATTTTAGCCTTGATATTAGGCGGCATCTTAGGAACCTTACCTTTTATATAAAATGTTCTGAATGTACTATATTCAATGTAGATACTTCATCTTTTACTAAGTGACCAAGTTTCATTGTTGTAGATGAGATAATAAAGTTTCAGAGTTTTAATTTTTATTAGAGTTTTGACAACGATGTATGACGTAGTATTGCGTCTAATGTAAAAAGGTCGTGTCACAGCAATCACGCACGGTTTATGCCAAGAGGGGCACAATATTTTTTTTAGTTTTAGAATTTTATTTTTAACTTTTTTTGCAACCACTCTTCAAGTTGATTATTACTGCTATTGTTAATGATTACAAGGTTTCTTGTGATCATTACAATGAACTAACAAGATGGTGGCCATATTGTTAGAACTCTCCAGGGAGTTTTAGTGACAATTCAGAATCCATGCTTCATGGTATTAATTCCGATCCAAATGAATTGTACACAATCCTCAAACTACGGTGGCCATATTGTTAGAACTCTCCAGGGAGTTTTAGTGACAATTCAGAATCCATGCTTCATGGTATTATTTCCGATCCAAATGAATTGTGCACAATCTTCAAACTACATTACGTAAAACACCACAAATAGAACACAATATAGAGCCAAATAATACAACATTATTAAAATATAAAGTCCACTACATGACATTCCAAGATCTCGCCAAAAACTTTCTTTTTTTAATTTTATGCTTAGACAATGTTCACAATTGACAATGACACGTTGATGATGACGTTATACAACCTTTTTGCATTTGAAATACGATATCAACTGTCAAATGTGTCAAGAACTTTTTTTTATTATTATTATTATAAGATTTAAACTTTTAATTATTGTATACTGTGTAATGAATTGTAATTAGTATAAACGTTTTTCAATTTTTATACGTGTTATTTTTTATTTTATACAAGCTGTGCCCTCGACTTCCTCTGCGTAAAACCTTATGTGAAAACTACGATTATACGAAAAATAAAGTCATCTGAATGTATTAAGTCCATTTATTTATCTACTTTTCTCTCGTACTTAAGCCCCGTCCTCATTAAAAGTATAACAACTTTTGATATATCGAACCGATTTCAATTAAATCAAGACAAATGTTATTCGAAGAAAAAGTGTGAGTGTACTTATGTACACGCGTTAGAAGTTATACTTCTTTGGCTTAATAAACGACACTAACAATAGAAAAAAGGTATTTAATACACCCTTATCGAACTGAAAAACTCAATTTTCCGATAATAAATAAATATATGGAGGAGTTGTTGAGGCGTGTATACTTGGCACACATATACGTTTCAACAACTCATACATATATGAATAATTAGCTAGGTTAGCTAAGATAGGTCGCGATTTTGCATGCAACAGGCAACAGCCAAGCCGAGGCGTACGATCCGCTCCTATTGATCTTAGCGTGATGATATATAGCCTATAACCATTCTTGATGAATGAGCTATATAACATTGAAAGAATTATTCAAATCGGACCAGTAGTTCCCGAGATTACCCCATACAACGCCACAACATCACAAAATTTACCTCTTTATAATATTAGTATAGATTTCTAAAATTGATTTAAATGTATTTAATTACTTATTCTTAGACACCTGTACTTACATTAACATTCTCATTATATGTATAGACAGTAACAACTGATAGTATTCTTGGAGATCGTGTCGCGTTGATCGACGTATGTCCGGATATCTTAGATATTCGTTCCTAAATAGAAAAAATAAGGCTTTTGTGCTTCATCTTGTTGGCTACCATCCTCGAATTGAAAATCTGTCACTAATCATTTTTCGGTGTGTTCTTCAGCAGAGTAATTACTAGACCATATTTTGTTTTTTTAGTGCTGTTATGTAATCTTGGATTTTTTATTCTGCGCAACTAATAAATTTTCAAATACACGTCAAAATTATACTCTTTTTTTTTGTAATTCAGTACGTGTAACCGTCACACGCGTTTGAAGTTAAAGTTTTAAAATATTTGGTTTTGTCAATAAATAGTTAATAAACAAATCAATGAAAGATTTTAGAAATAATTTAATGAGAGTATTAAATTGAATAATAATAAAAATCGTACAATATAATTAGTTATGTATACACGGGGGCGCTACCGTGCTGCCAACTAATAGTCCGGTGAAGCTGTTAAGACCTTGCTGGGGCAATAGCGTAGTCATTTCGAATAAAAATAAGTGCTGCCAACTGATACACTAAAACAGTGATAATTACTATTCCAAGGTAACATTAGGAATCTTTTTGTCCCATAAAACGCAAAGGGTTCACTACTCTAAATGGATGAAAAACAAAAATTTGTATTCAATGAAGTTCTTGACGGATTTTGGTAAATTTTCTTGGTGCTGTACATAACAGGCAGATTAACTAAACATTTTCACTATATTTCATATTTTTATCGTTTTGTATTCAGGGAATCCCTGGTACCACCAATTTTGTTTTTTTTTTCTTTGTAAGAATTTCTTTGAAGAATTATATACTATCCCTCAGTGTTAAAGATAACTTTTATTTTGATAAATATATAGTTTCAATAGTTAATCACAAGGAATAAAACTGAAATCGGCAAAGAATCATTAATTGTCAATACTGGGAAGACATTTATCGGCAATACATATAGGTTAGTTTTTATTTAATTGGATCCTGTAGGTAATGCTGTGAACGGGCTTAAGGGTTATTTTAAAAGATTTATCAACTGGGTATATGTTTGAGTGAGTCCCTGTATAGTTATGATGTACAATTGAAAACGATAGAGTTCGCTGCAATTGGGATTAAGGTTTATTAAGATTTTTCGCGTTCAAAAATACAATTGAAACAGGTAATAACTGATTTGGTGCAGACGAAGTTGCACGGGTTGAGCGACTGACCAATGCTGGTTGGAGATGTGTCAGCTTCTCCATCATTGTGTTCAGTACCTAATATTTCTTAGTATCGAGTAACGAGAATTAACTCTTTTATGATATATTGCAAATTATGAGCTTTTTCTCGTGTCGTTTATCATCTTCGTAACATATGATTTATATGTATAAGTAAAATATATCTATCTATATATCTATCTATCTAATACCTTTAAACGAGCAATTCTTGTATAATTTTATATTTGTATATATTCAGGATCTCGAGAACGATGTCATCTATTTCCTTAAAAATTAGTATGTAGACAATTTCGGGGACGATAAATCGATCTAGCTAGATTTTATTCATAGAAAACTTTTTAACAGAGATTTCACGCAATGAAAAAATATAGCTAGAATATGAAGGTAAATTTCGCCGCCGCTGTAAATACAAAAATAGCTCAGATGGAAATCGGTTGCTTCGAAAATCCGTGTAACCCCAGTTCGAATTTAAGTGTATATAATTTTTTGTTATTGTAAAAAAATGATAATTTTGTAAGGCAAACCTAACAATTTATTTTAATTTAATAATGTTTTTTAAAGACCCGAGCTGGGAGTTTATTCAAAAGCATGAACATCCCTACTCTACATGGATTGATTTCATCTGCTAGACGTTTGGTAGTGGAGGCAACAATAATATATAAGGGACCAAAATTGTTTATAAAACATAAATTATTGTAAGGAAATTATGTCTATGATTGATACTATACTGTTCAGAAAATGAAACGCAAGGACGAAAATGTACATTTAAAACAAGAGGACTAATAATTATTTCAAGAAATTAAAATAAAGATAATAGTTGTGTTGACGTTATAAAAGGTTCGTTTGTTAGGAAATCATAGTCCTAGTCTTCAGCTGCATACTAGGGACCGACATTGTTAAGATAAGCCATATTATCCCCATTTTTGCATTAATATCCTACTACAAAGGCATCTGCTTAGGGTTGCAAAGGACTTCATAACCATCTAAAAAAATTAGCTGTTATTGATGTGAAACATCTGTAGGCGCGGGTAAACCTGACTGTTGGCGTGGCGACGACGCGACAATGGCATGCGCAAGTGGCTGTGTGAAATCTCTCTTCCTCCACTGAGCTCGAATACCTATAGTGTAATTTGAAAATTTGATATTAGTTCGGATAATTCGGTGTTTCACATCTGTCAGTTGTCCGGTGACGACTCAATTTTTTTTTTCACTGACTCCTTTAAGGGGATTTTTACACATCAATCTAACAAACAATAATTGTTGATGAATTTCTAGCAATTAGTAGTGACAGTCAGATACTAGCTAAAAGTTTATACACTTATGATTAAAGAATCGAATGGGCAAAGACTTCAATAGATGCCACTATACATGATAAAACATGGTTTATAAAGACGAATGTGTTGTTTAAGTCAGGAGTTTTAAAACTGTCAACAGAATATCGATGTATATGTTTTAGTCATCAGATTTTAATGATTGATATGTGAATGGTATATTGGTTATCCCTACAAATCATATAAGGAGAAATGTCAATAGGTATGGCAATTCTCGAGTTTCTTAATTATTCGAATTCAAGTCTGTATAATTGATTCGTGTCAAAATCTAAATCTAATGGATTAATTATTCAAAAATCAATTTCTTTATTTGTTTTGCATTAAAAGACCTTTTTTAAAAAAATAACGATGTCTTATTTTCTTCTTAATAAGCGTTTTCTTGTATGGTTTTTAGTATCGATTAAGATATATGATAACTATTATTGATCGATATCTGTTACATCCCTAATGTCAATCATTTTTGTTTTGTAGTTTTATCAGAAGTTGTTATTCAGTTTTATAAAAATGGACCAATAAATAAATATAGTTTTAACTTACATTGAAATGATAGTATAACTCACATTATTGCTAAAAACTTACAATTCGTATAACTAATGAGTTCGATACAAGAAAGGTTGCAACAGAAGCGTGTGCCGCTGGATACTTGGAACATACGGGAACAGCTATGTCTAGCCTCAGCCGTGGTCAGAAGCGGCGACCAGAATTGGATGTCAGTGTCGCGAGCTTTAAAAACTATAGCAGAACCTAACAGACCTCCGGACTGGTACTCTCAGAAAAGGTAAACTTTGTTTTTGTTATATGTTTTCTTTTTTACTTGGGGCTACTCTTAGCTTCACATTGTTATTTTATGTGGCCTTAAAAAAATACCGGGAACTTACGAATTAACGACATTATCAACAGTTTTTTTTTTACAATTCTAAACTAACCTAATCAAACTGAGATGGCAAAATTGAGAAAGGGGCTGCATTAGAAATTCGCATCCTGAAATTTGGTTTGAGGGGGACGAGAGGGGAGAGGGAGTGGCTGACTACCCCTCTATACCACTCCCCCGCTGCGGAAAGTCATAGTTACTGAGATATTCATGATCAAAGTTTTGAGGTTGTGCCACTTCCGAACATTCATTGGTAAATTTAATATTAACAATCTGGTGATTTTTAAGTTAAAACCAAAACAGTTTGTACAATACCATGTCTATATACAAGTATAGCAAGAAATAATTGCTGAAATAGTGTGAATTTTGTGTAAAAAATAAAAATTGAAAATCTTGTAACAGAACTTAAAAATTATAGCAATTGCTCATAGAAAAAGTTGTTTTCAACTAATTAGTTTAGGAATAAATTATTTATGGAGAGCATGATTATTGAAAAAAAAAACTGATTATAAAATCGTCTTTTAATTTTTCATTAATTTATTCACATTTAAGCTCATAATGGTTAAAAAAAAATGTAATCTAAAACAACAAGGAATTTGATGTATTCGCAATACTAACCTACATAGAGGACTAGGCGGGAGCGAAGCTTCGCTTCACTCCAGCCCTGTTCCCTATTAACCTAAATTATCCCAGTCTGATTCGGTTGGACTAGTTTGCTCGCTCGCTTGCCTTATATGTGGAGAGGCTTTATGATCATACAAATAATTTATATTATATTATTGTCTATGATTGAGAGAGTTGAATAATGGTATAAATATAGCAAAAAAATACAAGATTGTGGAAAAGATTCTTTTTGTCATACAAATAATATATGTTTGAATTTTTGTTTTTTTTTTTTAATATTAGTAAATAATTATAAAACAATAATAAATATGTACAAAACAACAAAATTATACTATGAAAAACCTTAAGAATGCGGCTCTTAAGGAAAAATCACGTTCCGTTGCACATAACTTCAAACAAAAATAAAATAAAAACTACGCATCTCCACAGGGTTAGGGGGGTGTCTTTTGAAAGGGGGAACCAACCCCTATAAAGCAACCCTTAATAACCCCAAAATTCGAGATGCGAATTTCTAATGCCAAGCCGTCTTTGTTTTACAATTCTAAAGTTACCTAACCTAACTGAGACAGCAAAATTCAGAAAACTAATCACTAAGGTTAGACTTACGAAGACAGATAATGTGAGCGAGTGGGTGGTTAACTTCTTATAAATAAATTTAACAGCTGCACTTCAGATAATGAGATGTTTCTGGCCTGATTCTCATTGATCAAGTACGGAGCATGCAGACGCATTAGGTAGAGGAACTTTATGGATGTCAGTGTGACAGAAAAGAAAGAAAACTTCAAATAAAAAGAAAAAGAAATTTAAAAAAATGTTTGATGTATTATATCACATTACATCTCTACAGCCACATTCTAGATCACATCGCTTTACATATATTTATAATTCTTTGTGTATGTAATTTTAAATTTATGATATTTTGTAAGATATGTAAAATTGTGGGAAAAACCTAGACAAGACTGGCACAGTATAAAAAGAATGGTGTAAAAGGGCTTATGACCTGCAGTGGGTCGAGAAGAGCTGTCAATGATGATGATGAAGAGTAATTTTCATCTACATCAGTGTTTCCCAACATGGGGCCCACCCCCACAGGGAGGCAATTTGATAGTTAAGAAGGGTAATTAAAAAATGGACTCGATACGACTTTGACCCTTTCCACTTTGACCCTTTCGCTTTGGGTTATTTAAATGCAATGTTAGATATTCGTGATAGATTTAACAAAAAAAAGTAGATTCTTAAAAAAATGCTGTAAATAATTAATAGGTATAATTTCGTTTGACATTACCTAAATATCAACAGGGTGATTAGAGTCCTCCAGTCAAGTAAGTTTTTCATCATATGTTTTGATAACAATTTTATATTGATTTTGTCATTTTCATAATGATGAAAAAAGGTTAAAAATTATGTATGGAGGGGGCATAAAAGTATTAGAAATGTTAAGGTGGGATATGGTTTAAAAAGTTTGGGAAATACTGATCTACACTAAATTTTCAATAGTATGAAGTATCCAATTTGGTATAAATTTGTGCTATATTTATAAATAAAAATAATTTCGTAAGTCTTATTATTATTGTCTATATAAAAAAGATGTTTATGTTGGGTAGCGTAGTCTGGTGAAGCTGTTAGGACCTTGCTAGGTCAACAGCGTAGTCAGTTCGAGAAAAAAAATATTTTGTAGTCTTAGATGCCTTTAACAATTTGGTCATTTACGAATAAAACACCTACTTATAGCAATTCAATCGATTTTATTCACTTGCATATTTGTCCATATTACAAAACCCATTGGTTTTTATGCTATTGGTCAGACTGTTTTATACCCTGTACTTAAGTCATTGATATTGTCATACTTATGAATTACTCCCCATTATTAAAGGAATTAACAAATAAACCTTATTTCCCAATCCCAACTTTATTTCCACACACATAAGTGTTATTATTTATTACTAGCTCTTGCCTGCAACTTTGTCCGTGTAGTAATTGTTACTGTATGCTAACGGTAACATGCAGCGGAAGCTCTCAATTACGGGAAAAATCCAATTTTGAAACATTTTTCATTGGTGCTCCGCTTCTGTTGGTCTTAGCGTGATGATATAGCATATAACTTTCCTCGATAACTGAGCTATATAACACTGAAAGAATTTTTCAAATCGGACTAGTAGTTCCTGAAATCACCCCCCTAAAACGTCACAATAACACAAACTCACAAAATTTACCTCTTTATAAAATTAGTATATTTATATAACACCTTTTACAATGTAAACACAGATATGTACATAAATGATATAAAAACCCTTTCAATACACAAAAAACATCCACATATTTTTTATGTATTCCGATCATAGAAGTCCTTACTTAAAACTGAAATATAACTGTGTATACATGATACATTAATTCTGTCTGTATAGCACATAATTATAATTGTGATTGTTATGATTAGCTGTAATTTTCATTTTGTAATCAACTGTATATAATTTGATCTATATGTAATTTCAATATTTTCTGGCATAACCTGCCAGGACAAAACCATTCCAAAGAACTCATCAGGGCATTCAACCAGCAATATGCTAGTAAGGCCCTGTCAATCGGTAGGAATGAATTACGGGTTTTAGTGAGAGCACTCACTGGACACTGTTGTCTTAAAAAGCACTCGTACAACATCGGTGTCCAAAGCACAAGAGAGTGCAGATTTTGTGATAGTGTGGATGATACCCCCAAACAGCTCTTGTGTGAATAGGATCCACTGAAGTCCACATGACACCGGATTCAGGGAAGGCACGTATTGCTTTCGGATCAGGTACATACGCTCTTTCCTTCCTGCAGTTCTTAGATGCTATAGGAGCCGGCGGGGAGCTTTAGTAACATGGAGCGACCACAATAGATCAATACTGGTCGCAGTGATACAGTACTAAGGCCTGCAGAACCCCTTTTCCAGAATAGAATGGAATAGAACTTCAATGTTTTTTTGCTTAATATACAAAATTTAATTGAATTTGAAGTCGAAGAATTTACAAAAATAATAATATCAGATAAGGGGGTATGAGGCAAAAAGTTTGGGAACCTCTGATGATATGATATACAAACTTTTTTTTATGTCATATAGGTGGCAAACGAATGAGCGTGTCACCTGATGTTAAGCGATCACCCTATCTATAGATACTAGCAATACCAGGGGAGTCGCAAGTGCGTTGCAAGCCTGTGTTTTGGGGGGATGGGGGAGAGAAGAAGGGAAGAGAGAGGATAAGAAATAGGCCTCCGGCGCTCTCACTGACCGAACGAATTGCAACATTGCAAGCACTGTTACATCACGTCTGTTTTCTGTGATAGGGTGGTACTAACCCAGTCGAGCTAACCCATTCATCCCAAAACCAATAATAACTTCATGAAATTTATTTCATCATCAGTCAATTGTATAGCTAATTTTAATTTATAAATGTACATCAATTCTGAAAGATTGGTTGATAGATACCATGGTTCGAACCTTTGGGTATCGAATTGATATTCCACTGATTGAACCATTCTGCTATCATGACTGTCATTAATGTTTCTGCAACAATTACCAGCTGTGCAGCTCAGTATGGCGCCCTGCTGGAACACGTTGAGACACCGAAGAGGAAGAAACGTAACTCGGAGGGTGCGGTTGAGACACCACAGGAGAGCATACTGAAGAAACTCACTCAGGAGAGGATGGTTGAAATACAGAAAAATGTCGCAGAGATGAATCAAATTTTCGAGCAGTTGAAGGTATTCCATACACTTATTATATCAACAGACTAGCCTCTGCACGCGACTTCGTTCGATGAAATAGTTACTTCGAGCTAATATATATCTATACTTCTATACTAATATTATAAAAGGTAAGGTTTGTGAGTTTGTGACGTTGTAGGGGGTAATCTCAGGAACTACTGGTCCGATTTAAATAATTATTTCAATGTTATATAGCTCATTCATCGAGAATGGTTATAGGCTTTATATCATCACGCTAAGACCAATAGGAGCGGAGCATAGATGAAAAATGTTTCAAAATCGGGATGTTTTTTTTTTTCTTTTGAGAACTGCTGCGTGTTAGTTTTAGTGTATCTAAGCCAAGCGAACGAAGTTGCGAGCAGAGGCTAGTGCTAATATGCAGCGGAAACTCTTAAGACTTAAGACTTTTAAGACTCTTATCGCTTTATAATATTAGTATAGATGCTGTGGCACAGTTATTACATGTTGAATTAAAATTACTTTTCCAAATTGAAACATAACGCCATCTATGAGATATGACAGTCAAGAGATATGACAGTCAGTTCTACAGTTTTCTGTTAACAAAGGAATTATAGCGCCATCTGTTTGAGACTAATGGAACTTACAATTAATAACAATAATAAACAATGACAATCATTTAATTTGTAATTTAAAAAAATGAGGTCATTAATCGAAATATTAATAACCATATCAGATGTGTTCAATACCAAGGATGTAGGAATATTTTAAATATTACCTGATCCGTGGATGTAGTCATTTGTAATTCGATGCTGTCAGACCCTCTGTCTCAGAGTGCGAAATGATATAAAGATATTTGTCTAATTATCTGACGCAACCTCCATTGTCTATGACTCCATTCACTTGACATTGGCAAAATTGTGTCAACACACATTTTGCCATTTTAAGAAGAAGAAGTGCGAGAAGGTTGTACAAAATTGCAAGTTTAGCCTTTAAAATTTAAATAAATGGGATTATAGTAAAATATAACATTTATTTGATGTTCTTACGGGCGCCATACTCGAAATGTGACAAAACCCATATTAAGAGAAAAAAAAATGACCATATCTCTCAAATTGGACGAAATTATACATAAATGCCAAAGCTTCATAAAGATTGGTTGATTGGTTTCCGAGTTCATTGTGGACAAACCTCATGACACTGGATTTGTATAATATATATTTATATATCGTAACTGTGAGCAACTATTGGGTGTTTTCTTTTATTATTATTTTTTTTTTATATATTTCTTTGTTTATTTTTATGATTTCATTTAACTATTTTAGGACGAATTTTTTAATGACGTTATTGCCTTTATGGCGGTGTCATTTTGGTCCTTTCTAGCCATCTTTAATTTATAATCCACAATGTCCAGTGCCGGAGCGTCCAAAATAATACTGAATTATTCATTCACTGGGTTTTGAGTTCCATTATGTTGTTATAGGGTGAGGTAGCTGAAGCGAGGAATCCGCTGACGTCAGAGGAACGACTCCGGGAGATGTGGACGAATATAGAAGTGGCTAAGCGTACGAAAGAACGTGAAGCTGCAAGGAGAGCGGCCTGGCTTAAAGAAAGGGAGGAGAGAAGATCACGTGCTGACAGACAATGGATTCCCTCACAGCCTATTACACCCACTTCACCAGGTACAGTGTGAAAAAGAAGTGTTGAATTCTTCTTCAACTCCTCGGCTGCTTTTTTTAACATCCAGATTTGAAAATGGCGGATCAAGCTTTTATATATCTAGCTGTATTCATCATTAGCCTATAAGAGACTCACTGCAGAGATATAAATCTCTTCCCGAAGGGAGGAGTGGGAATAATTACCACTCCAGCCCACAACATATTAACGACTTCAAACTTCTTTAATGTTCCTGCATATGGTGCTACTATATGAACATTTCTCAGGTTAAGATTTACTAACTATGTTTACTTACTGCAATTGTCGCGTAGTCAATAATATTACAAGCGTCGTGCGATCATTTCAATATTAAGCGTCGTGTGAGTTAATATTCTAACAAGATGGTGGCTCCCTTGTTAGAACCTTCCAGGGAGTTTTTGTGGCATCTCAGAATTTTATGCTCCGTGGTATTATTATCCATTCACTTCACTTATGCACAATAAACTAACTATATTACGTAAAACACCACCAAATTTCCAAAATATAGAGTCCAATAACACAAGATTATGAATAAAATATAAAATCCACTACATGACAGACTAAGATCCTGCCAAAAATTCAGTTATAGATCTATTTCCGGCCGAAAATACCGTTCAACGCACCTAAAGAATTATTCACTTCAAAAAAAATATCCATATGATTGAATAAATAAGATACAAATTCATAAATTATACTTATTTTCAGTACCGGCAGCGGTTCATGTCGGTCCGCCGGCGTCTCCGCTGCTGACGTCACTGTTGAAGTCCTCGCCAGTGGTGACGACACCACAGCACATGTCCCACCCCGCGAACATGGTTGACGTGGTATCCCCATCGGTGACAGCTCCCACGCTGTCGATGCTTCTGGAAAAGTCTGCTGTCGCGAACTGCTCACAGCACGAGAGCCGGCACGCTGCGATAGAGCACATCAAGAGCCAACTCCAGGAGATAGAGCATCAGCTAAACGGTAAGTCGGTGGTCATAAAGGGTTCAAAGGCGGTTTTGGCGGGATTTTAGTCTGTCGTGTAGTGGATTTTATATTTTATTCATATTCTTATGTTATTTGACTCTATATTGTGGAAAGGCGGTTTTTTTTTTTTAAATGACTACGGTATTTTCCCAGCAAGGTCTTAACAGCTTCACCGGACTTCTAAGGCGAGCGTTATTTGACTCTATATTGTGTAAATTTGGTGGTTCGTTTTTTTTTCGAAATGACTACGCTATTGACCCAGCAAGGTCTTAACAGCTTCACCGGACCACTAAGGCGAGCGTTATTTGACTCTATATTGTGTAAATTTGGTGGTTCTTTTTTTTTCGAAATGACTACCCTATTGACCCAGCAAGGTCTTAACAGCTTCACCGGACTACTAAGGCGAGCGCTTAAGGCACTCCGCCGATTTTATTTTGGCAACCAGCTCAAGGGTGCACGGCACACCTCAGTTTGGCTGTTGCCTGTTACATGCAAAATCGCGACCTATCTTAGCTAACCTAGCTAACTATTCATATATGTATGAGTTGTTGAAACGTATGTGTACCAAGCATACACGCCTCAACAACCCCTCCATATAATTTTTTATCGGAAAATTAGAGTTTTTTCAGTTCGATAAGGGAAAAAAAATAAAACACTTCCACTTCCATGTATAAGCGTGTAAGCGTGTAGGCGTGCACGTGTGTGGGGTTGATCGTGTAGTGTAGTAAATTTGGTGGTGTTTTACGTAATATAGCTAGTTTATTGTCCATAAGTGAATTGATAATAATACCACGGAGCATGAATTTCTGAGATGCCACAAAAACTCCCTGGAAGGATCTAACAAGGGAGCCACCATCTTGTTAGAATATTGACTCACACGACGCTTATTATTGAAAATATTGCTGTTGTCTAACAAGTCACCTGTATTACACTAATAATTTTTAACGAAATATCAAAGCTCTTCAGTTTTTACATTATAAAACGGCAAACGCACGATGCTCCTTATACAATAGAAAGAGGCAGAGGTTGAGAAACTCGCATGAGGACGCATAACGCTTTTTTCTTACGTGACGATTTTTACCAGTCAACTCGTACTAGGAACTTCGTTTTTTTTTACATGCACAGTGGCGACCACGTCCGGTGTGCAATTACCAGCTCCGGTGGCGACGGTCGCGCCCCCTATCCCAGCGGTAGACATCGACGACATCGAGATAAAAGCTGAAGATGTCTACGCTTTCCGGGACATAGACATACATATACCTCCTGTGGCGCACATGCATAAAAATAATACCAGGTCATTAGTTTTTTTTTTTTAATGCCAAAAGGCAGCAAACAGGCGGACGGCCCACACGATAGTAAATGGTTACCATCGCCTTTAAACAAATGTGACAACAAATCATCACTATTGTTTTGCTAATCTTGAAAAGCGCGTTACAATGATAAGTTGAGTTTTTGTCGGGATTTTAGTCTGTCATGTAGTGGATTTTATGTTTTATTCATAATCTTGTGTTATTGGACTCTATATTTTGTAAATCTGGTGGTGTTTTACGTAGTATACTTACTTCATTGTGTATAAGTGAAGTAAATGGAAAATAACACCACGGAGCATGAAATTCTGAAATGCCGAAAAAACTGGCTGGAAGGTTCTAACAAGGGAGCCGCCATCTTGTTGGAACATTGAAATATACACAGGACGCTTGTAATATTATTAGCTACGCGACAATTGCAGTAATAATCTGAAAGATTGGTGGCCAAAATAAAGTTAAAACATAATAATAAGTAAGTATTGGATAACAACCACCCTACACCAAGTGTAAATATTCGTTCCATTAAATAGGAGTGCTATGTTATTCTATGTATACATATAATAATAATTTATATCTAAAGTCCGAAAAAAAAAAAAAACTTGATAGGTGTCAAGGGACACCCGGATGGAACGAAGTTCCTTTCGATTAATTAGTGAAGGAATTGTAATAAAATTTTATTTTTTTTAAGTTATAATAATATTTTTTTTATTATTAACAAATATAATGTTATATAAACTTAATCAGTAGGCTCAATTTTCGTAATAATTGGCTTGTGGTAACTGAAGTAGGAAACATATGTTTGGGATTATTATTATTATTTTTTATTATTTACAAAAAACCTGTATACACTCAACAAAAATAATCGTCGCGACACCACACTGTTCAATGCGAAATAGAAATGAAAATATCTGGCTTGCTTTCTATAAGAGAGAGAGAGACAGACAGAGAAACATGCGACGCCGCACAGCTTACAATAGCTTACTATAGCAAAAAGTGTCGTGACAATTTTTCGTAAGAATTTTTTCCGTCTAGCCCCCTTTCACAACGCGCGATAAGAAACTTCGTTCCAATTGCTGCTGGTGTCTAGTCTAGGTGTCTATTCTATATAAGTAATAGAATACATTTCAATCATTTTTAGAAATGTCTGTCTGTCTGTTTGTATAACAATACATCACTGCTTAAAGTATCACAATAAAACTTCAGAAAATCATAAATCATATCCTCAGGAGTAACTAATTTTTTTTTTTTTCATTAAAATCGGTCCACTCTATCAAAAGTTATTGAAAATTAAATGACGATTGGAGTTAAGTAGGAGAGAAGAGTAGTAATGTATACTAATATTTTAAAGCTTTTATAAAGGATTTGTTTGTTTAATCGATTTTAAAGATTTCTTTCAGTGTTAGATAGCTCATTTATCGAAGAAGGCTATAGGTTATATATATATATCGTTATGCCAGGGTATTGGGGTGTAAGGGGTGTCGAGTAACATCTTAAGACTTGAGACACCCAAGCCAACCTCACCTGCACGTGGTGCACCCTGATGAATAATGAACGAGGCAATGGCGATAGCGGAGTGGTAGGGTTTTACAGCCCGACTGGGTCGCAACCACCATGCATATGGCGAAAAAGCCCGTCATAGTGACTCGCTTCTGCGCATCGCGTTTCGGGATCAGCCTGTGCATATCCAGTACCGGGTGACTTTCGTCATTATGTCCAGCATGACAGCGGCGACCGGCGATGGATAACCTCTCTCTCGGTGGTTGCCGATGTTTTTCGATTGTACTATGCTTAACATCAGGCATAGTGCAGTCACTATGTCGTGCTTCGATAAAAAAAAGGAAAAAAATAAGAGCAAAGCACCAATGAAGAATTTTTCATTTTTTTTTCTTCTGAGAGCTTCCGCTGTATTTTATCGTTAGCCTAAAGTAACTATTCCACGCGAACGAAGTCGTGGGCAGAAGCTAGTAAGTAATAAAATACGTCACAATCATCTTTGGAATTATTTGCCTATCGGTCTGTCTCTTTGTTGTGAACACGTATCACTACTAAAGTACTGAGTTTAAAATAAAACCCCATAAAGAATATCATAAAGTATAATCTCGAGTAACATTTGGTCTTGGTTTCATTAAAATCGGTTCACTCTATCAAAAGTTTTTTTTTAAACTTTATTTTTGGCAATCAATCTTTCAGATTATTACTGCCATTGTCGAGTAATCAATAATATTACAAGCGTCGTACGATCATTACAATATCAAGCGTCGTGTCAATCAATATTCTAACAAGATGGTGGATCCCTTGTTAGAACCTTCCTGGGAGTTTTTGTGGCATCTCAGAGTTTCATGCTCCGTGGTATTATTTTCTATTCACTTCACTTATGCACAATAACCTAACTATATTACGTAAAACACCGCCAAATTTACAAAATATAGAGTCAAATAACACAAGATTATGAATAAAATATAAAATCCACTACATGACAGACTGAAATCCCGCCAAAAACTCTCTATCAAAAGTTATTGTAATTTGAAAGACAACTTGATTTAAATACAAGAGAAAAGTAAATTAACTCAATACATTCACCTGACTCTGTTAATATCTGTTTTGACATAGAGTTCCAAGGGGACAAAGTGGAGAGCACAGCTAGTCATTATTATAACAGGAGGACGATGAAAATTTGTTTTAGATTAGATTTTTTTATGTGAAACATCTATAGGCAGAGGGTAAACTTGATTGTTGGCGTGGCGACGCAAAACTCGAACTTTGCACTATTAACGAAATACTCAGAGTCACGCTAAAGCTATTAATGGTTTCAACATGAATGGGTCGGCTCGTTCGGGGTAGTACCGCTCTCTCGCAAAAAACCGACGTGAAATAACAGTGCTTCCATTGTTGCGTTTCGTTCGTTTAGTGAGAGCGCCGAAGGCCCACTTTTCCTCACCACCCCCCTCTCCTTTTCCCTACCTTCCTCCACTCCCAACACGACTCCCCTGGTGTAGCAAGTGTATATGGACGGTAGAGATTGCTTAACATCAGGTGACCCATCTGTTAGCTTGCCTCCTATGTAAAAAGAAACTCAAAAACATTTGCGACCCTATCTGCCCCACTTTGTAGACCCACTTGGTCTACTAGTGTTACGCAGCACGCGCCGATGACCTAGCGCCCTTTGATAAATGCCGCCACACATACCGCGCCTGCGCCTAGTTGAATTTTTGTATTTAATAAAAGAGAATATATATCTAATAAAATAAATAAACAGGCAATATTTTATAGAACAAATTTGTAATGTTTTATCTTTTCATTATGCCATAGCTGATCCCTGTCGTAATCAGTTCTTTTATGCATATAACTTATACAAAACAATTTCGATGTTTCACATTTGCCAGGGGTCCCGTAACAGCTCAATTTTTTTTCGGCAATAGCTTTTAGTTTTTGTTAAATTTTTTAGAACAACTGAGAAACTACAGCTTAAGAAGGAAGAACCCGAAGAGCCGGTTGAGATTAATTTGGTAAATTCCGATGAAATTGTACAGGAAGAGACCAACACGAGTAAGGTATGTATTATTTTTATAAGTTACTAGCTTTTGTCTTTTTTTTTATATCAAATGTGGCAAATGAACTGGTGTGTCACGTGATGTTAAGTGATCACCACCGTCCATAGACACTAGCGACATCAGGGACGTCGCAAGTGCGTCGCCAGGCTGTATATGGGAGAAGGGGGAGGGGAAGGAAAGGGAAAGAAGGAATGAGGAAGGGACGTGGGCCTCCGGCTTTCTCACTGACCGAACGAAACACAACAATGCAAGCACTGTTATTTCACGTCGGTTATCTGTGAGAGGGGTGGTACTACCCCGGAGGAGCCCCGACCCATTCATGCTGAAACCAAAAATAGCTTCAGCGGGGCTCTACCACCTACAGACTGCGTCTTGGCTTGCATTAATGCAAGTGTGACCTAGTCTTAGGGAATAGTATTTTTTTTTCTTAACCTGAAGGTACTCTATGGGCTTTCCTGTACCCCCTAGTGACCCACACCTTATGCAAAATTTCATGATATCGTGTCAACTAATTGCGATGTCGGAGTGTATGTAACAAATTGACATTTTATAGTATAACTTAGAATTTAAAATAGATTAAATAGACAAACTGGCATAAATTTCTCCTGGCGTTAAGTGGTCACCGCAAAATATAGTTTATAAAGAGGTAAAGTTTGTGGGTTTGTGAGGTTGTAGGGGGTAATCTCAGGAATTACTACTGGTCCGATTTGAAAAATTCTTTCAGTGTTATATAGCTAATTTATCGAGGATGGTTATAGGGTATATATCATCACGCTAAGACCAATAGGAGCATCAATGAAAAATGTTTAAAAAGCTGGGGGTTTTTTCCTCTCGAGAGTTTCCGCTGCATGTTAACGTTACCCCAAATTATCTATTTCATGCGAACGAAGTCGCGGGCAGAGGCTAGTATTTCATAATGTAGTAAATACAATTTTAACCGTTCTCAATATTCTACATTATTTTCCAAGATCTTCATGTTTTGTAAATGTAGATAGGATTATCGTAGAAAAAAAAATATTAAAACCCTTATGAACGTCAAAATTTGAACTTTATTCTTAACGTATAAAAACTGGAAAGCTTAAAAGAATTAAACATGTTACATGAAAGATTTAAATTCTTTCTTTTTCCATCAAAGATGGCAAACGAACAGGTGGATCACCTGATGTTAAGTGATCGCCATCGTCCATAGACACTAACAACATCAAGGGAGTCGCAAGTGTGATCCCAGCCCGTGTTTGCGGGAGGTGGATCTCCAGCGCTCTCACTAACCGAACGAAACGTAACAATGCAAGCACTGTTACTTCACATCGATTCTCTACGAGAGGGTGGTACTACTCGATTTGAGGAGAGGTGGTCCTCCGGCACTCTCACTGACTAAACGAAACGCAACAATGCTAATTCACGTGGGTCTCCTTATGAGAGGGTGGTAATACTCGATGCAGGATTAGTAAATGTAGCATTAAATAGATTGTTTATTACAGGAGGAACACTCGTTCGTACCTGTCGTCGAAGAAGCTGTATCAGTCGAGGAGGTTGAAAAGGTGCTGTATATTTTTTAATGCTTTTATTTAATCAAGTCATTGCATATCAAAATGAGCAAAATTTCATAAATGATGAAGTATGTCTTAAGTTATTAGCTAACCTGTCTACTATATATATATATAGCACAAAGAAAATTTACCAAAATCCATCAAGAATATCATTAACTACATTTTTTTTACTTTCGTTCGTTATCCTGGAGAACTCCTTGGGTTTTCTGGGACAAAAAGTATCCTAGATTTATTCTTGTAATATTATTTAACACTGTGTCAAGTTTCGTCGAAATTGGTTCAGCCATTTCAGAGTGATACGTGTTCACAGGGACAGACAGACAGACAGACAGACAAAAATTGTAAAAGGATTTTTTTTTTCGAACTCACTACGCTATTGACCCAGCAAGGTCTTAATAGCTTTACCGGACTACTAAGGCGAGCGCTTATGGCACTCAGCCGATTTTATTTGACAACTAGCTCAAGGGTGCACGGCACACCTCGGTTTGGGCTGTTGGCTGATACGTGCAATTCGCGACCTATCTGAGCTTATCTAAGCTGACTATTCATACATATATGAGTTGTTGAAACATATATGTGTACCAAGCATACATAACTCAACAACTCTTAAATATATTTCGTATCGGATATTTTTCTAAACTATTTCAGTTTTATAAGGGAAAGAAATAAAACCCTTCCACTATCATGTGTAAGCGTTTATGCGTGCACGTGTGTGGGGTGATATGTGTAATATTGTCGCAGTGATGCTCCACGCCGAGAGAACGGACCTAGGCTTGTGCTTGATCATTGTAAAAGTATTATTTTTGACTTCTATATCGATAACAAAGTCTACCCCGAAAAAAAAAATGTAATGTACAAATTTGGCCTTGTTACAGTTTTATTATAGTGTATACAAGATTTTGTTTTTTTTTTTATTTACTAATTTATGTTTATACATTTTATTTTATTGAACAAAAACATCCAATAATTGATTTCTTTTTTACATAGATTCTCTCAGAATATTATTCACCATTAAAACACATATTTAGTAATAAGTAGGCCCGCGGCTTCACCCGCTGGGAATGTTATGAAAGAAAAACAGCGGTTAATAAAATCATCTGAACGTATTAAGTCCATTTACTTATCTCTCGTATTTAATTCAAGCCGTAATCAAAATACACTTAAGATAGAATGGACCGATTTTAATGAAACAAAATTATTCTCGAAGACATCCTTTATGATTTTCTTGGTGTGGTTTTATTGTGAACCCTCTACTTTAGCAGTGATTCGTGGTCATGCAAACAGACAGACAGACATTTCTAAAAATGATTGAAATGTATTTTAGAGACTTTTTTATAACAAAAACCGAAAAAAATACGGACACTTTAGATTTACGTTCTTATACGTGTGGAGATATCTATTCCTTTCACTCTACAGTAGAAAACTATTAGTGCGAGTAGTACCAATGACTCCTTTGTATTCTGTATTAGTCTTTGAAAATTATGACAATTTTTTCTTTGTTTTTTATTTTCGTTGATAATTAATAATAAAATAAAACAAAATAGGCACCAGAAGAACCTCCTCTGGAAGAACAACCTCAGTCTCCAGTCAAAGAGTTGACGGTAGAAGAAGACCTTAGGATTAATTTCCCAGAAGTCAAGTTCCCCACAACAGAGATCAAGGTGATTCAGCCAGAAGACCAGAAGGTGAGTTTTGTAGGAAACTACTTAATTTATTTATTTCTGTTGGCCCGTTTTGGGAAAAAAAAGTGAATTCTTTACGATGCGCGCGCACATCGACACCTAAACGCGACACCATGAAGTTGGTTGGTAATTGTCTGTCAAGTTTACATGAGAAATTATATTCAAATTCAAATATACCAGGTCAATGTTTAAAGTGTGACATCCTTCAGTCGTGTGGTAGGTCACGGTCGCATCTAACATATAAAATAATAATAACAATACAAATACTAATAAACAACAAAGAGAACCTTAAAGTTTGTTCTAAGACTTTCAGAAGTATGGATATAAATGCAATAAACTTAGTTGCAGTATGGGAACGATACTTTAAAACGTAAAAAAAATCACACCTAGGTTCAATGAACAAAATTGATGAAGAGCTGTTCATGGTTAATCATTATGTAAATGCTTATCGTGGGAACGCCGCACGGTCGAACAAGGGGTAGCAGGGCTCGAACCGAGGTCCGGAATGCGATCCCATTTGAGCGACAGGGCGTTATTAATTTATTACACGAGTTTATTTTTGCGTAAATCACCTGATGTTGAGTATATATCAGTTTCGTATTTTTCGAGATATTTAGGTCAAATGTTAAGCACCTGTTTTTTTAATTGATTTAAAACGAGAAGCAAGTATTGAGTAATCTGCGAGAATATTGCAACTCTTTAACCAGTCATGCTGTATATATACTAGCGAATCTGGTAGATGTTGTCCTGCCTTGAAAAAGGTCCTAAAAGTCAACCGCAGCGCCACCTACCGGGTCGAATAGTGAATCTGAACCATTCGCGATACCACTAGTACACGCATAAAAAATTTCATCAAAATTAGGGTGGCCCAAAATAACCGACTATTTTTTTTTTGAGTCTCGGGTGAAAATATGTTAGTTTTTGATGTTTTAAGAGCCCTCTCAAAAAGACAGCTCAAAAAAAAATTTTTAAGAGGTCACTCCAAATTTTTTAAAATTTCCAAAATCGTCAAAAATCGTTTTTTTTTTTTAATTATTTATTATTTTACTTTTTTCTACAAGAAAAATGATAAAGATCCTGAAAATCTCAAGTCGAAATTTTAATATTTAAAGGTCGCAAGAAAAAGAATATCAAGTTCGTTGATATTCATATTCAGAAGTAGCTCGAAAAGATATAAAGTACTTGTCTTGGAAACCTTGAAAAATTTGGAGTGACCTTTAAATATTAAAATTTCGACTTGAGATTTTCAGGATCTTTATCATTTTTCTTGTAGAAAGAAGTAAAATAATGAGAAAAATAATTAAAAAAAAAATCGATTTTTGACGATTTTGGAAATTTTAAAAAATTTGGAGTGACCTCCTAAAAATTTTTTTTTGAGCTGTCTTTTGGAGAGCGCTCTTAAAACATCAAAAACGAACATATTTTCACCCGAGACTCAAAAAAAAAATAGTCGGTTTTTGTGGGCCACCCTAATAAAGATATATATGTATAATATATATTTATTTACTACAAATATTTAAATTTATTATGGGTTTTCATTGATAATACGAAATGTAACTCTCTCTTTTTCAATATTTACTAACTTGTATCTCCCTCTCAACGTTCCGTTCGCCTCGCGCGATCACACGTTTTCGTAACGTTCTCATGACGTATTCACCAGCTTACCCCCAAGTCAAAAGCAGTTTCACTTCAAAAAAGGTGAATTTTTTTTTTATATCAAAGGAGGCAAACGAACTGGTGGGTCACGTGATGTTAAGTGATCACCGCCGTCCATAGACACTAGCGACATCAGGGACGTCACAAGTGCGTTGCCAGCCTGTATATGGGAGAAGGGGGAGGGGAAGGAAAGGGAAAGAAGGAAAGAGGAAGGGACGTGGGCCTCCGGCTCTCTCACTGACCGAACGAAACACAACAATGCAAGCACTGTTATTTCACGTCGGTTATCTGTAAGAGGGGTGGTACTACCTCGGAGGAGCCGACCCATTCATGCTGAAACCAAAAATAACTTCAGCGGGGCTCTACCACCTACAAAATTACATACAGAATTAATTAACTGTAAACCCCAATTACTAATATGTTTGGTTCAATCTAGAATTCTCTCTCCCACTACTCGAAACTTATTGCTCTGATATTCTAGCAGGTGAAAGAAGAAGTAAAAGAACCGGAAACGCCGGCTCCGGAACCGGAACCGGAGAAACCGGTGGAGGAGGTGAAGGTCGAAGAGGAGAAAATAGAAGAGACACCACCACTGCCAGTTGTAAAAGAAGAAATGTGAGTTTTTTTTTACATCATATTTGGGGTGTAAGGGGTCAGGTGTCGAGTAACATCTTAACATTTGAGACACCCGAGCCAACCTCACCTGCACGTGGTGCACCCTGCTGAATAACGAACGAGGCAATGGCGAAAGCGGGGTGGTAGGATTTTACAGCCCGACTGGGTCGCAACCACCATGTACATGGCGAAAAAGCCCGTCATAGTGACTCGCTTTTGCGCGTCGCGTTTCGGGATCAGCCTGTGCATATCCAGTACCGGGTGACTTTCGTCATTATGTCCGGCATGACAGCGGCCACCGACGATGAATAATCTGTCTCTCGGTGGTTGCCGATGTTTTTGGATTGTACTACGCTTACCATCAGACATAGTGCAGTCACTTTGTCGTGCTTTAATAAAAAAAAAATATATATATATCACCCGATGTTAAGTGATCACCGTCACCGAAGTGGAGTCGCAAGTGCGTTGCCAGCGTGTGTTGTGGCATGGGGTGGGGGAAGGAAGAGGAGATGGTGAAAGTGAGAGATATGCCTCCGACGTTCTCACTGACCGAACGAAACGCAACAATACAAGCACTGTTATTTCACGTCGATTTTCTGTAGGTCGGGTGGCAATCATACTGAAGCTAGGATTAGCTTCAGAGTAGCTCACCAACTACAAATTCCGTACAATTGTATACAGTTTCAATTTTATCTCATATCTAAGCTTTACAAAGTTAGCCCTTTTAATTTATATGTATGTCTTAGCATTTCCTAGCATTAGTATTTTACGTAATATAGTTCGGTTATTGTGTACAAGTGAAGTGAATGAAAAATAATACCACGGAGCATGAGTTCTGAGATGCCACAATAGCTCCCTGGAAAGTTTTAACAAGGAGCCACCATCTTGTCAGAACAATGAAATGATCACAAGACACTTCAAAAATGATTCCTTACTCGATAATGACAGCAATAATCTAGAAGATCGATTGCCAAAATAAAGTTTGAAGAAGAAATGACAAATAATTAAATCATGTAAGTAACACTGCCCATATACTAGGAGAATGCTTAAAGGGTGACACCCTTCAATCCTGTGGTAGTCCATGGTCACATTTAACATATAAATTATCAAATAAATACTAATAACCAACAAAGAGAGCCTTAGTTAAAACTTGTTTTAAAACTTTTGAAAGTATGGGAACGATACTTTTAAACGTAAGAAAATCGGATCTAGTTTCAATAAACAACATTAAAAGGGGCTCTTTTCAAAGTTAATCAGTACCTAACGCCGCACGTATAGTTGTATAGCACGGTGTGATTCATTGCTTTCCTTATTATTACACCAGTTTGTTTTTGCGTAAATCACCTGATGTCGACTCCATATCAATTTTGTTTCTCTCTAGATAATTAAGTGAAATATTAAGCACCTATTTTTTTAATTGATTTAAGACGAGAATCGACTAATAATTATCCTGTAAAAATATTGCCAGTCACTAACCAGTCGCGTTATGAACCTTTGAATATGACCCTACTTCTACGTCTTGATGTTTTTTTTACTTTATTTTGGCAATAAATCTTTCAGATTATTACTGCCATTGTCGCGTAGTCAGTAATATTACAAACGCCGTGCGATCACTTCAATATTAAGCGTCGTGTGAATCAATATTCTAACAAGATGGTGGATCCATTGTTAGAACCTTCCTGGGAGTTTTTGTGGCATCTCAGTTTCATGGTCCGTGGTATTATTATCCATTCACTTCACTTATGCACAATAACCTAACTATATTACGTAAAACACCACCAAATTTACAAAATATAGAGTCAAATAACACAAGATTATGAATAAAATATAAAATCCACTGTATGACTGACTAAAATCCCGCCAAAAACTCTCGTCTTGATGTTCTATGTTCCTTTGGTCAAAGATTATCCAGAAGCCTTTAATCTCACAGTACCTCCGTGGAGGAGCAGTCGGTCCCGGAGCCCGACGAACCTGCCCCGGAGCCACCTATAGTGGAAGAAGAACCAGCACCAGTAGAAGTTCCAATACCACTCCCACAGGATATCCCCCTACCGCCGGACGATCCCATCGATGTTCAGCATACTGAAGAAACACCAGGTTTGTAATATTCTTCTAGACTGACTCTTATCGGACAAAAAAAAATCTAGGACATCGATTTTTATAGCACCAGATTTTTTATAGGTGGTAGAGCCACGGTGAAGATATAACTAGTTTCAGCGTAAATGGGTCTACTCGTCCGGGGTAGTACCATTCTCTCACAGAAAACCGACGTTAAGTAGCAGTGCTTGCATTGTTGCGTTTCGATCGGTCAATGAGAGCACCGGAGCCCCCACCTCTCCTCACCTTCCCCCTCTCCTGTTCCTTTTCTCCACTCCTCTCTCAACAAAGGCTTGCAACGCACCTACGACTCCCCTGATGTTGCAAATGTCTACGAACGGTGCTGATCACTTAACATCAGGTGACCCACCTGTTTGATTGCCCCCTATATTATATAAAAAAGCCATTTAACTTTTAATAAATTACGTAGGATACAACATTCTCATCTAATGTGAAATGACGGTGTGATCTCTGACCTGGGGTCGACCGAAGTGCCTCACGACGCTGTTAGAAGGGTTATCCATCGGACCGTGAACGCTCCGGTGTGAGACACTGTGACAATAAAAAATAAAATCATTGAAAAATCCGTTCTAAAGTAGCTTTTTGAGTAAAAAAATTGAACCATCACGGGACGCCTGGCGGATGTGAAGAGTCAAAATTGTTTGGTATAAGTTATATGAATAAAAGAACAGATTACGACAGGAATCAGCTATGGAATTATGAAAAGATAAAGCATTACAAATTAATTCCATAAAATAATGACTGTTTACATTAGTATTCATTTTTATTAGATACAAAAAAACCAACTAGGCACAGGTGTCTTTGACGGCATTTATCAAAGGGTGATAGGTCGTTGGCGCGTGCCGCGTAACACTAATATAAAGTTTTTTTTATATCATACGAGGCAAACGAACAGGTGGGTCACCTGACGTTAATTGATCACCACCGTCCATAGACACAACACTAAAGAAGTCACAATTGCGTTCTTGAATCTACCTGAACACACAATTTTTTGTTTTTCAAAATGTGTTAAGCCGTTTAGAACTTCTGTCACATACAAATGGACAGCAGAATGATATATCAATTGAAAGTTAAACACTTGCAGTACTCTAGGATACAATACTTCATGGGAACTTTTAACATATAATATAATAATATCAAAACAAATACTAATAAACAACAAAGAAAACCTTAGTTAAAGTTTGTTCTAAGACTTTCAAAAGTGTAAACACAAACCTAGGCACAATGACCGGTTCCGAAAGCTGTAAGGAGCGACCAGGAGTTAATAACCTTCAATAATAAACCGGACCATGAACCCTTTTGTTTTGTTCATGCCGTTCCCAAGTTCACTTACAAGTAAAAGTGAAATCACCCGACGTTCATTGACACTGTATTTTAACGCGTAGAGGTCAAATATTAAACACCTATTATTTTTTTATTGATTTAGTACGAGAATCGGGTGCAGAGAATCCTACATAAATATTGCTACTGTCTACACTTTCAGCCTGTATATAAAGATTTTATGTTGTAAAGTTTTTTTTTTCAACTTTATTTTTGGCAATAAATCTTTCAGATTATTACTGCCACTGTCGCGTAGTCAATAGTATTACAAGCATCGTACAATTATTTCAATATTAAGCTGTGAATCAATATTCTAACAAGATGGTGGATCCCTTGTTAGAACCTTTCAGGGAGTTTTTGTGGCATCTCAAAATTTCATGCTCCATGGTATTATTTTCTATTCACTTCACTTATGCACAATAAACTAACGTATATTACGTAACACCAAATTTACAAAATATAGAGTCAAATAACACAAGATTATGTATAAAATATAAAATCCACTACATGACAGACTATAATCCCGCCAAAAGTTTTTTTTGTTTTGGAGGATTTTTTTACCGCGTGTGAACTGCATACTTATTTATTTTTTTAGATCCGCCATTACCACCGGAACCGGAATTACCGACAGTCCAAAAAGAGGAAGAAGAGACCGTGGAAGTTAAAGAAGAACAAATAGAGAACGAAGTCCCAGAACAGAGTTACGCAGAAGAGAGCGTCGACGATAGAAATTTGAGTGAAATCAAGAGGGAAGAAGACGCAGAAGTAATTTATACTTTCATTTTTTGGCAGGATCTTGGAATATAATTTAGCGTATTTTATATTTTACTAGCGGGCTCTGCGAACGATGTCCCGCCTTGATTATAAAAAAAAAAAAAACCTTCACAAAGTATATACCTAAACCTACCTCAATAATGTTTTTATGTACTGGTGAAAACCGCGAGAAAATCCGTTTAGTAGTTTTTGAGTTTATCGCGAACAAACAGACAGACAGCCGTCGCAGAAGACTTTGTTTTATACTGTGTAATAAGGATAACTTGATAAAGAAGAAAAAAGAAGATGATTTTTTTATTTCAGGACAGTATACCACTCAAGCAGATGCTACAGAAAGAACTATCAGAGAGGCACGTCGAGGACGCGCACACGGAAACAGATGACGATACCCCGATGGAGGTAAGTGATACTGCATAGGTTGGACAAGCGTTTCGTTAACTCGTGAACTTTATCTTCCGAAGGAATTTAAAAAAAATGGATTTCAAAAACTGCAGTAGAATCTTCTGGACCATAGTTAGCTAGTTTAGGATTTAGACAAACCTACCAATATCTCTCAAGTATTTTTAAAATTTTAGGTCTAGTGCTAATTAAACTAAAATGGGACTACCTTGAAAGTGTCCTTTCTAAGAAAAAAAAAACATCCTGATACGATTAAATATACTCCAAAAGAATTCAACTATCCCATTTTAATTTTAAAGCCATCTATCGGTTCACACTCTCTACTAAACTGTTAGCTCCGTATGT